>VZRF01012839.1:13794-141781 GCA_013396875.1 Vireo altiloquus | reverse complement strand
CCCCCTCCCGCCCCCCCGACCCGCCGAGAAACGAGCCCCCATATAAGCGGTGGCACCGGCCGGGCGGCCGCGCAGAGCGGCCGGGACTCAGCGGTGCGTGGGGCTGAGACCCGACCCCCCCACGCCGCCCACCCCGCGCGTGGGTGAAGCCCCGGGACGCGCACGTCGAGCCCCCCGTGCAGGCATGCGGGGCCGGGCACGGTGCTGACGGGGCGGCCGGTGTGTTGCAGGGCGGCGGGCGAGGAGCGGGATGCTGGACGCCATGGAGGTGCCGAGCCACTCGCGGCAGCTGCTGCTGCAGCTGAACACGCAGCGCACCAAGGGCTTCCTGTGCGACGTGATCATCGTGGTGCAGAACGCGCTTTTCCGAGCGCACAAGAACATCCTGGCCGCCAGCAGCGCCTACCTCAAGTCGCTGGTGGTCCACGACAACCTGCTCAACCTGGACCATGAGATGGTGAGCCCCGGCATCTTCCGCCTCATCCTCGACTTCATCTACACCGGCCGCCTGGCCGAGTGCGAGCCGGGCAGCGAGCAGAGCCTGGGCGCCGTGCTGGCCGCCGCCAGCTACCTCCAGATCCCCGGCTTGGTGGCCCTTTGCAAGAAGAAGCTGAAGCGCAGCGGCAAGTACTGCCACCTGCGCGGGGGCTACGCGCCCTACAAGCTGGGCCGTGGGCTGCGGGCCGCCACGCCGGTCATCCAGGCTTGCTACTCGGGGACGCCGCGGCCCGTGGACCTGCCGCCCGTGGAGCCGGCGGCACCGCTCAACACGCAGTGCGGGGAGCTCTACGCCTCGGCCGCCCAGGGCGCCCCACTGCACCCCCACGGGCTGTGCCCGCCCGAGCGCCACTGCTCGCCGCCCTGCGGCCTCGACCTCTCCAAGAAGAGCCCCACCGGCCCCTCTGCCCAGCTCCTGCCCACCGACCGCCTGCTGCCCAGCGAGCCCCGCGAGCCCTCGCTGCCCCCACGCCACGACAGCTCCCCCGTCAGCGCCGGCCTCCTGGCCAGCCACGCCGCTGCCTACAAGGACTCCCCGCCGGGCGGTGAGCCGGGGGGACACCCCCACGCCCCCGACCCTTTCCGCAGCACGCCGCCCTGCGCCGAGCCCCCGCTGCCCCGTGCTGACGGGCGCGAGCTGATGTACCGCTGGATGAAGCACGAGCCCCTAGGCCCCTACCTGGACGAGGGGGAGGCAGAGAAGGAGCTGGAGCGGGAGGAGAAGGCCGAATCGCCGCCCGCGGCACCGCAGCCCCGCTACCCCAGCGTGGAGAGCAACGACCTGGAGCCTGATAACAGCACGAGCGAGGAGACGGGCAGCAGCGAGGGCCCCTCGCCCGGCGACGCGCTGGACCGCTACTGCAACCACCTGGGCTACGAACCGGAGAGCCTGGGCGACAACCTGTACGTCTGCATCCCCTGTGGCAAGGGCTTCCCCAGCTCCGAGCAGCTCAACGCCCACGTGGAGGCCCACAACGAAGAGGAGCTCTATCACAAGGCGGCGGCCGAGCAGGCCGTGCCCTTCCTGGACAAAGGTGGCCCAGGGCTGGGTGACATCTTGCGGCCTTACCGCTGCTCCTCCTGTGACAAGTCCTACAAGGACCCGGCCACGCTGCGGCAGCACGAGAAGACGCACTGGCTGACGCGCCCCTACCCCTGCACCATCTGCGGCAAGAAGTTCACGCAGCGCGGCACCATGACCCGCCACATGCGCAGCCACCTCGGCCTGAAGCCCTTCGCCTGCGACGCCTGCGGGATGCGCTTCACCCGCCAGTACCGCCTGACCGAGCACATGCGCATCCACTCGGGCGAGAAGCCCTACGAGTGCCAGGTGTGCGGCGGGAAGTTCGCCCAGCAGCGCAACCTCATCAGCCACATGAAGATGCACGCGGCAGGCCCCGACGGCAAAGCCAAGCTGGACTTCCCCGACAGCGTCTACGCCATGGCTCGTCTCACCGCCGACCAGCTGGGGCTCAAGCAGGAGAAGGCGGCCGAGCTGCTCTCCCACACCTCGCACTTCCTCAGCGACCCCAAGGCCATGGAGAGCCTCTACCCCCTGGCCAAGTTCACGGCTGAGCACCTGGGGCTGAGCCAGGACAAGGCGGCAGAGGTGCTGGCGCAGGCTCCGCACCTCCACGCCGAGGCCGCCCGGACCATAGAGCGATACTCGCCCCCCTAGCGCCGGCCTGGCCGGGGGACTGGGGGGGCCGCTGGGCTTCCCTCGCTGCCCCGTGTGGAGCTGGGGGGTGGGGGGCGAGAGGTGGTGGGTGCTCGTCCCCCGGCGCTGCCGACGGTCCCGGAGAACTCGCTCGTAGCGAAGGTCCCGTGAGAGCTGCTCCGGGATGGATGGACGGCGTGTCCCTCGAGCAGCGCCCCGGCTTGCCCGGGGGAAGCCGATAAATCAGGGACTGACCCCGCGGCACCTCCGCCCCTTGCCGTGGGGGGTGCCGGGACCCCGGCACCGGGCGGGAGCGACGCACAAGCTGTGAGGCCGGGCTGCGCCCCGAGGCTTTGGAGGACATGAGCCCGCTCCTTACCTCAGGGCTGCCCCCGGGGCGAGGGGAGGCCCTCGGCAGCCGCCGCGTCGCTCCGGCCCCACGGTGGGACCCGCCGGCGCTCGGCTTTGCCGCGACGGGACCCGGACTGTGCCGCCCCGACCGCCGCGGGCCGTGAGTAGTTCGTCCGTCGTGGCCGGAGCGACATCTCCGTCCCGAGCGGGAGCGGCCAGCGCTGGGCTGGGGGGGTGTGCCCGACCACCCCCGGGCCGCGCCGGGGGCTCGGGGACAGACTGACGGAGAGGGACGGTGGGGTGTGAGCGGCAGGCGCGGGACGGGGGAGCGGCGGTCACGTCCATGCTGGGGGGGCCTGGGAATCGCGATGCTCCTCGCCCCGAAGCAAGCACTGAGCTCCCGTCCCGAACCCAGGGGCTCAGCCGGCTGCTCCCCGTGGTTTTTGGGAGGTGGGGCAGGGCCTGTCCCAGACTGAGCCCCTGGGCCCTGCCTCGCCATCAGGGATGCCCGGGGCACCCGGGGCAGCCCCGGGACCCGGCGGCTTCGCCCTCGGGCGGCCACTCGCCTTGATTATTTTTTTATTTTTTTATTTTTGCCAAAGACGCCCGTCTCCAGCGCGGCCGGGCCGGGCCGGGGGGTCCACGACAAAGACAAAGCGGTCTCTGGTTTGTCAGCTACGGGAGGTGGGCAGGGGCTGCGGGAGGGGGCCGCGGGGCAGAGCCCAAGGGTTGCATGTGACCTGGGGCCGAGTCCCCCCCCGAGCACCTCCTGCCACCACCGCACCCCCTCTCCCACCTTCTGCTCGGTGTGGGCAAAGCCCCCCCAGCCTGGATCCCCCCGGCCCGTGCCCTGACCCCTCCGTTGGGGCTAATGTGAAGCTTCTCCCCTCTCCCGAGCCCCCTCCTCTCCTTTGCACACGAGGCTCCGGGCGGCCGCCAGCAGCGACTGCCCCCGGCCTCGCAGCCACTGTGCCTTAGCCTGAGCTGGCCGCTCCTGCCCAGCTGACCCCCGAGCCTCCCGGGGCTGTCCCGGTCCCCCGGGGCCGGCGGTGTCCCCCGGAGCTGCCGTGGGGTGACTGGCGGCGGTGGCAGCACCCAAAGCACAGCTGGCAGCGCCCAGCGGGGCCCCGGCCCCCCCTGTATCACGTCCAATTTGTACACGGGCTTCTCGCCCTTTTTTTTTTTCTATAGTCAAAATGGAATGAGCAATAAAGTGACATTAACACGCGTGGCCTCGCGTTCTTCTCTGGGGAGGGGCCCGGCTGGTGCAGGGCTGATGCTGAGTGGGGCTAGGAAGTGACCTCGGGGAGGGCTCTGTGGGTGCAAAGCTGCAGGTAGGGGACCCTGTGGGGGCTTTGTTGTGCATCTGGTTTGCCCAGACCCTCTGAGCTCGGGGGCAGCAGCAGCTGCAGGTGGGACAGAGCCGCTGTCATCCTTATGTGTCCCACTGCTGTCCCTCCCTGCTGTCCCCCACCCCAACCTCAGCAGCAACTCGCCCGCCGACAGCAAATGACACACCACGCTGCACTGACACATGTTTAATACTAAAAATGATTAAAACCAACTTAACAAAACAGCCTGAAGGCGGGCGCTGCCCCAAGACAAGGGCGCTCAGTAGCAGCCTGGCAGGGACGGCCCCAGGCGCTCAAGCTCTGCTCGCCGTTGTGCCAGCTGGTCTGGTGGCACCCAAACTGTCCCATGGCCGAGCCTGTGACACATCTGGCAGAGCTGCAGGGCCCTCCAGGCCGGTGGTACCTCGGGAAGGGCCTCAGAAAGCAGTGCTGGGGCAGCGCCGTAAGAAAACAAACATTGAAACACACCCGGTGTGGAGGAGAAGGCAAAGTCTCTGCAAAGCTGGCAGCCAGCACGGCTGTGTGGGCAAGGAACCAGGGCGTGGGTGCTGTGCCGATGGCTCCGTGTGCCCCACAGCAGCCGTGGGCACCCCAAAGTCTCTGTGGGACAGGCTGTGCCCTGCAGCACAGACCCTGTGCCCGGTGCTCCGGCACAGGTCATCCAGCACAACCCAGCGCGTCCATCGTGCTGCCGAGGCTCCGAGCCCGGTGCTGGCCCCGGCCGTGGGGCTGGGCAGCTGGCACAGGGGTCACCAGGCTTCCTGATGCAGACACCGGGTCCGAGCCACCCACACAGGAAAGGAAAACGCTGGGCTCCGTCCTGCTGCTTCCTCCACCACCTCTGACACTTCCCTCCCATGGCCGCGGCGCCCCAGAGGGGACCAGGGGTGGCCTCGGGGCTGCTCCCACCCTCGGCTCGTGGGACTGGGACTTGACAGAGCTCCAGGGGCTCGGGTTCAGGGGTTAATGCTCCCTCTTAGCTTCTGTATCTGCTGCGTCACTGGGGACGGGACACTTGGTGATGGGACAACGTGGGGTGTGGAAGGCTAAGCAGCACCCCAACCCCAAATCCAAGTGCGGAATGACCCAGGGACGAGGCAATGGCTCCATCCATGGACCCTCTCAGCGAGGCAAATAGTGAGGCTGCGCATTTCTGTGAGCATTTCTGTGGTTCTCTCCGAGTCTGCAGCCACAGGCAGAAGCCAGATCCCACACGGATCCCAGAGGGGCCCTGTGTGGCAATGTGAGGACACACAGCACCCATGGGACAGCCGATCCTGGGGTCCTTGGAGAATTTTGTTAGCCTCACACTGAGTCTTAGGTCAAAAGCGTGCCTCAAAGGTAGCAGGGTGGAACTAAGGGGTTTGGGGGAGAAGGGAAGGGGCAAGTAACGGCTGGGGCGGGCAGGGGATCAGGAGAAAGCAGCTGTGGGGGTGTTCAAAGCCTCCCCCAGCAAAGCAGGTAGGGCACACACCTGAAAACTAATCTACACTGAAAAAACAGAACTCAACAAGCGAACCCCGCACCAGGGAGGGGACAAACCCC
Source organism: Vireo altiloquus (assembly GCA_013396875.1). Lineage (NCBI taxonomy): Eukaryota > Metazoa > Chordata > Aves > Passeriformes > Vireonidae > Vireo > Vireo altiloquus. The sequence continues at coordinate 136,378 of VZRF01012839.1, read as the reverse complement.
TCGGCAAGGGGCACTCCTGCATGGGGCAGCGCACGGTGGGGAAGGGGATGGGGACCTGGGGCTGCCTGGCCACGCAGGAAAAACAGGCTGGGTCAGGGGGAAACCTGCCCTTGAAGTCCATGGCCTCTCCAAGGGGTACAGGCTGGACTAAGCGATCCCAAAGTCTGTGCCTGCCTGCCTGCCCCCAATCTCTGCCCTACGCAGCCTACAAACCCAAAGAGCCACCAAGGAGTGACTCGAGCTCTCTGCACCCAAGCAAACCAAGCAAAAGGCTGGCGATCCAGCACGGGGCTCACCCAAAGCTTCCCTCGCCAGCGGGGCTCTCCAGCTCCGCGCCGGCACTGCCCAAAGGCTGGCGGGACCCTCAACGGCCCAGCCTCCACGTGAACCATCCACTGCAATGACCTTCCCAGCTGGTCTGCCCTCGGTGGGGGGCCCTTCGCAGCACGGCCATTCCGGGGTGGGTTGAAGACGTGGCGTTTATTGTTCGTGGTGGGCTGGCGGCGGTGGCGGCGCGGCGAGGCGGCCGCTGGAGCCGGGCTCCCACCGTAAGGGGCTGCGTGACTGGCTCAGGGGCCCTGGGCCCCGCTCGGCCCCCTCAGCCCTCCTGGGCCCACTTGAGGAAGGTGGGGATGTCCCTCACTGGCACGTTGCGGGTCAGCGCTTTGACTCGCAGGTTCCGGTCGTCCGTCAGCAAAACCACTTCCCTGAGCAAACGGATGGGATCGTCTGCAAGGAGAGAGACACAAACACACACACACACACACACACACACACACACACAGAGAGCACTGTGAAGCTCAGACCTGCCCCAGGCCTTGCACCCATCACATGGTGCTGTTCCCTGCTCCCAGCTCCCAGCTCCTTGCCAAGCTTCCTGGTGGGCCTCGGAGACAGCCCCGCATCCCGAAGGACATCTGCTCCCCTCTCCGTGCTGCCCAGGGGTGATTTGTGATCCCTGCCCGCTGCCCACATGGGGTGCTGGACTGGCCACAGGCTGGGAAGAGGAGGTCCCTGCCTGACCCAGGCCAGGAAGACGGCCCGCGACCCTGGCTCCAGCAGGAAGCTGGTGCTATTATTCTGTTGATCTCATTATAAGATCTAAAGCCACCCCTTTATTTTTTGCGGAGCTTTTTTGGAGTCGCCACTGACACCGAGGCGTTTCTGGCTGGGGCTCAGACAGACACTGAGGGTTGATGCCTGAGAAAGAACCAAAGGGATCTTGCCCCCAGATGGATGAGCTGCCCCGCACGCAAGGCGCCGGGCTGGGATGTGGGAGCCACGCTTATGTGTGTGCGAGGCAGGGGAAGCATATGGGGTATGTGTAAGCAGCTGGGTCCTGTGACCAGAGTACTGTTCCTATGAGCACAGGAAACACAGTGCCTCCGAGCCAGGACGGGAATGGAAAAAACAGAGTTTATGGGAGCTCAACATGGGCCCAGATTGGCTGCGTAGGGAGCGGCAGGACGAGGGGAAGGGGAGGGTGGCCAGGAACGCGGGCTACGGTCGCGGTGTTGGGGCTGGGGACGGCGGGAGAGCGCCTGGAGGGCCTGTGCTGGAAGGAAGGGAATTGGGGGCTCGGTGGGAAGACAGGCCAGGGATCCAGAGCTGCCTCAAGTGGGACCAGGAGGGTTTTGCGCGGACACTTTAAGAAATGTGTAACAATAAACATCCTCTGCTCCGCGCTGGTGACGCGCCTCCTTGTTACAAACCAGAGGCTGTCAGCTTGTCAGGCCCCATTCCCCATAATCCACATGATTTCAAAATTCAGCATCATTTGCACATAAACATTTGGTGACGGTTTCTCTGTGAATCTGACAAGTTAAGCTGCTAAGAATTCGTGCTGACAAATGCGGGTTGATTTCTTGGGCAGCTGCTGATGCGATTCCCATCCCTGACGCCCTGGCAACAGCCTGGAGGCTGGCTGGTCCCAGCACACATGGCTGATGCCAACCAGGAATCCAGAGGAAAAAAGAGTCCTGAACAGAAGGCATCAAGGGTCGTGGGGAGGAGGCATTTTCTGGCCCTTTGTCACCACAAAAATGGCTCTGTGGATGTTTATGGTGGGTTTGTCACAGGCTGGGGCATCCCCAAGGTGCCATGAGGTGACATTTGGCAATGAGGTGGGAGGGCCACAGCCTGGGGCTGACCGGAGGCAGGAGGTGGCACCTTGGTGTTGAAAGAGGCAAAATGCAGGAGGGAACAGATACAAGAGCCATGAAAGAGAAACGGGAGGAGTCTGTGGAATGCAACAGAGAAGGGACAAAGAGGATGTGAGGATGTCCCACCTTTGTTGGAGGGCATGAAATCCTTGGCCTTGTCATTGCAATAGTGGAGGCAGCAGGACAGAATCAGGTCGTCATTGTTTCCCTGGAAAAGAAAGGACAAGGTTACCCCTGGCAGGGAAAACTCTGCACTTCCAGCACCCTGATTGCTGCACTGCCTCATGAGACCCTGACACAGCTCACTGAGAGCAGGGCTGCTCCAAGCTGAGACACGAGAGCCTGCTCAGCAAAGTGGGGGCACAGAGCCACCCCCTGCCCAGAGCTCATGCACCTCAGGGTCTCTGGGTTTCCCCGAGGAGGTGGTGGCAAAGAACTCCCCTCCCTCAGTGTCCAGGATGTCCCTCACCTGCTGGCCAGTGGTGTCTTCGCTGCGGAAGGAGATGGACTCCAGCTCGTTGCCCCGGCTGGTCAGAGCCCTCAAACAGTTGTCCCGGCTCTCGAATCGCTCCTCCAGGAACTCGATGGACTTCCTGGCTCTCTCCTGCACTTGGCGGGCATAGCCTGCAGCCCGGTGCTCCATCTCTGGGCCCTTGGCCAGGCCATCCAGCTCGTTTATCACTTCAAACAGGAAGAGGAGGTACAGTTACTATGGGACAAGGTGCTCCCGTGACCTGCTGCTGGAGCACGCAAGTTGCCAAGGCCTCAGGGCTGGGGCACTGGGAGCTGGCTCAGGAAATCTGGGTTCAGCTGCTGCAGTGTCCCTGTGCTCCTGGACTTGGCTGCGGGTCTGGAAAAGCTTTGCTGCCTTCCACCTCCGTGGGTCACCTGGCTCGGCCCCGAGGGCACAGGCACCTCACCCCCCCTCAGGGTAACTGGTGAGGGCAACTGGTTCTACTCTGCCAAACACTGGGGAGCATCGCTGTGCTCCCCACCCCACACTCCTGCATGATGCCCAGGGGTGTCAGGAAACCCTGAACTCCTGCATCCTGCTCCTCTATCTCTGAGCACAGCGATGGGCCAGTGGCACTGTGCCTCCTGCCCGTGTGGCACTGCCTGGCTCTGCACTGTCTGGGCTGCACATGGGAACAGGAAGCAGGCAGTTCCTACCCTGGCACTATTTCCCACACAAATCCCAGGCCTGTTTTTCCCACCTGAAGCCACCACCCCGTGCTCCTGGCAAGGGAACACGCTCCTTTCAACACCTCACCCATCTGGCTTCGCGCATCTGTCCTGCCTCGAGACGAGCTTGGAATCCAGGTGGATTCCCAGCCTGTTCACCTTGACTGGAACCTCTTGTACTGCTGCCAAGTGGTTGGGAACTCCAGCTGCTCCAGCCTGACGAGCCTGAGGGACCCCAGAGCTCCAGGAGGGACCAACCTTTGTGTGCTTGGGCTGCTGGAAGAGCCGCTACAAGTGTGTGAGCGACCACGCTCGTGTGCACATCTGGACACACCCTTGCACGGCCAGCCTCACAGCTGGCAGCAGGGCTGGGCACACAAACGTGCATCCAGATGTGCAAACAAGTGTCCTCCTGGCCGTGCTGGTGTGTGGGGCTGCGTGTGCACGGAGCTGGTGTGCACGTGTGCGCGAGGGAGCCTCGGTGCGCTCCGTGTGCATGTGTGTGTGTGTGTGTGTGTGTGTGTTTTAGCCATGGCTTCATTTCTGAAGATTGTTTCCGAGCTTGGAGCCAAGTCCTGAGTTCAAGTGGGAACTATGCATTCCTTGGGGGGTTCGGGGAGAGAGCTCGGGGTCTGAGGCCTCTCCCCAGTGCTGTGAATCACTGCCCGGGGAGGCTGCGTGATCGCTCTGTTCCATGGTGAGACTGGCACTCACTGTCTGGGTATTCCAATTAAATCTGCGTGGAGTTGCTTTGCTCTTCCCTGGCTGGAGACTCTTCTTGCTACCGACCTGATGCTGCCATTTCCACACAATGCGCGGCTGGGCCCGGGGTGGGGGGAGCCGTGCAAGAACGGAACATCAAACAGGAAAAGCTGGTATTCCCTCCCGAAATCCGCCTTCCTGCTTCCAAGCTAAACAGGCTTCAAAGGGGAGGCTTGTTTGTGCTTCTGCACCAGGCCTGGCTTCTCCATGGCGGGGTCAGGCTTAAGGAGCACGGAGCAGGTTAAAGAGCAAGAGAAACAAACCCAACGAGAAGCCAAGCGCTTAACCCCTTGCTGCATCCCCAGGAGGAGCAGGGAGCAGTGCCGGGGGAAAGGCACTGTGCCTCTCCCCACTCTGCCCACGGGACGTGGCACCAAGGCCTCTGTCTCCAGCTGCCACAGGCCATGGGGATGGCTTCCTCCTGCCCACACTGATGGCTGTCCTGGGGGACAAAGGGGAATGTGACCAACCCCTGATGTGGACAGGGAGTTGCTGGCTTTGGGGTGCTTTTGGGAGGCTCGTGGCAGCAGTGGGAGATGAGTTACTCTGCCCCCACATGACGAGGCAGCAGGATAGGAGGGCACTGAAGGTGCTCAATCCTTCCTGTGGCAGGGCAGGCCAGGCTCCTTCTACAGGTTGAGGGCAGCAGCATCTTGGACAGGGACAGGACCAGAGTTTTCAGCTCTCCTGCTGCCCCTGGCTGGGGTTTGATGGAGAAGCCTCACAGCAACCACTGGAGTGCACCAGGAGGCAAAGCTCCAGGGCAGCTCTTCCAGGTGTTAACATCCTCCACAGCCCTCAGGGCTTCCCAGGCTCTGCTGGTGCTGCTGGCTGCCAAGCCACGGAGCAACTTGGCAGCTCCCGTGCTGAGCTGGGCAGGCATCCAGCCCTGCTGTCCCCACCCAGGGGTGCCATCCCCAGCCCCAGGAATCCCTCCTGAGCTGGGCTGCTCACCCTGAGGGGAGAAGCAACCCCACACCCTGCATGCCACGGGGTGCACCTGTGCCGCCTCCCTCCCCTGGACACTGGAGATGCCCACGGGACGCAGCTGCTCCCAGGGCTGTGGATGGGATGTGGGCTCTGCAAAGCTCAGCCCCACTCCTGCTCCATCCTCTCCTGCTGCCCTCAGGGATTCTGTGAGTGCCAGGCTGGGACACTGGGACGTGCCAGGCGCCCGAGTGCCACTGGCCGGAGGAGCTGCACCTCCAGCCCAGAGCACGATCAAACAATCGGAGCGAAGGCATCGAACCAAATCCTGCCGCCACCCCGGGAGACCACCCAGCAGCACAGCCGTTATCTGCCAGGGTGAGTGTTTACCAATAACGGGAACCAGCTTGCTGTTTTACTGCGAGCTTTATAAGGATAAAAAGAAGGGCTGGGCTTGAGCAGCTCCGAGACGCTAGGACACAGGCCGGCCATTTGCTCAGCCTGCCTAAGCCCCAGCTCAGCTGGGATAAGCTATCTGCTCTGATTGTTTAACAATTCCTCCTCCTTGCTCCCTTGGAAATTCCCTCCAAATCCCGTTTAACACCCATCTGCTTTCTCCCGGCCCCTGGCACCCCCAAATGCATCGGGAGAAGTTTGCCTAGTGCTGCGGGCAGAAGGCTGGCAGGGAGGGAGCAGGGTGAGAGGGGCTGAAGGAATGCCAACAACGACTGGGATGAGACAGGGCAGGATGAAGTCCAGTCCCACGGCATGAGCTGATCAGCTCCAGACCACACAGGCACTGCGGGCACGTGGGGCACGGAGAGAGGGAGCCAGACTGGAGGACAGCCCACACTGGGGGAGAGGGAAACCCCTCACCGCAGCTCTGGCCCAACTCACCGATCAGGGGCACCACCAGGATGAACTTCCTGCAGTCCAGCAGCGTGACCAAACTGCCGAGGTGGTCGATGAAACCATTGGTGTCCGGGACCAGAAAGACAGGTCTGATCTCCAGCTCCATCTGCCTCATTTGGCTTTGGTCTTTCAGCACGGCCTGGAGGAGAAGGAAGGACACATGGTGAGTAAGGAGGATGTCAGTCCTATGACCCGTGGACCTGAGAGGAGAAGATAAGCCTGGCTGGCACGTACAAATCCATGTGAAGGAGACTGGGAGGAGGCTGCATCCATCCCACCTGCACACCCCAAATACCAGCTCTTGCAGGCCCACATCACATATGTGAGCAGGATGGCAAAAGCCTCCAAGAAAGCACTCTCCTAGAAAAACAGCTCTGTCCAGGCTCTGGGAGACCAGGGACCAGCCTTGAAAATGGAGGTATTTTGGGAATTGTCCTATTTGTGGGACTGGCAGTTGCCAGGATCATCTGCGCTGGTGCCAAGGGGGAGGGAGGACAGGGGTTCTGGGGCTCCACATGGAAACAGGTCAAGGTGAAAACAAACAAAACAAACCAGTCTGGGATGCAAAAGTCCTGCCAACAGCCTCCTAACACAGGGACCCCAAGCAGGCAGCCAGAGGTCTGTGGGGTAGGGATCCTTGGCCGAGTATCTCCCTCACTGTCCTACCACCTCCTGCACATGCCTTGCCTTTTCTGACTCCATCCAGCTGGGAAACCAGGTGGGTTCCAGCCCTGAAAACTCACAGTACTGTCCTTGGTCGAGCCCTTCACACCCACAGAGACCAGAGGTGCTCACACTCACAGGGGGAGGGTCTGCTGGGGCTTGCTGGCCGCCCTCTGGGCTGCACCTGGACCTCTGGCCAACACCAGTTGCCAAAACGGGACCCCAGAGCTCACGTATGACTTTCGAGGCTCTCGAACAACTTGGGCTCTTTAGTAAGTCACAGGCTTAAAAAACTCAGGATGCTATTCTAGTGCTTCCTCTGCTTAAAAATAGCTTCCCTGGACTCACTGATGTTTGTTGCCTCTAATAGGAACCGGTCACCCATGGAGCACAGCAGAGCTGCTGTGGAACGCATCCACCATGCAAACCCTTCTGAGACCGGGCTTGGACCCACCAGATGTGCCCTGGGCACACGTGGTGACCACTGACCCTGTCCTGCCCAATGTTATGGGGAGCCCACAGTGAGGATCCCAACCTTCCCTCAGTCATGCCAAACCCTCGGAGGCGCCCTGGAACAACGAGCTGCATGGGCCAGGAGTGGCCATGGAAAGAAGTGGTTTTTAATTCATTTCCAAGTGTTGTCATCTGGCTTTAAATCAAGGCAGCTTGATGCTGCCACCTCCCACAAGTGTCTCCAGGCAAGGCAGCAACCAGAACCTCACCACGTGCCTCCCACCCTCCTTCTGGCAGTGCTGGTCCTGGGGACGTGGCTCCCACAGACCCTGAGGGGTGACAGGCAGAGCAGGGAGCATGCCAGGTCCTGTCTGCTGCGAGGACATGCCTTCCCCATCGCACCGGGGACACACCAGTGTCCCCAGGCTGCAGCTCTGTACCAGCCATGCGCGAGGTGCCATCCCTGCCTGGGCTCTGCCCTGGCACTCACCAGTGGCACAGGAAGAGCTACAGTCAAGGACAACCCGGAATCAACCCCAGCACGGAGCTGCTGCTGCCTCCTCACAAGGAAAACAGCAGATGGGGTGTCTCCACAGGGTTTTGGGGTGTGAGAGGAGATGTTCATCCCTGGGAGGCACCAGACCCTGCTCCACCTGCCTTGGGGAGATGGAAAAGGGCCCCATCGACCAATGCAGAGACCCAGAGAGTGGCAAGTCCCTGGTGTGGCAGCCAAAGAGGTCAATGGCCCTGAAGTTGCAGGAAGTGGGGGTAAAACCACGCAGTCTTCACTGAACAGTGACAGTCCTATGTGAACACGAGCTGGTGGCAGGAGGGGACCCCTGCCTGCACCCCAGTATGGTTCCTGAGCCCACAACGCACCCCAGCCCGTGCAGGTGACCTCAGGAGGGCGAGCAGGACGCTCTGACCAGGGGGCACAGGGGTGACAGCGGGGAGGGCAGTACCCTCGTGTGTGGCATTTGCCCCGGCGGCTCTGGCGGGCCGTACCCGGCCGATTCCTGGCAGCCGCCAGCAACGCCTGTGCCGGCCGTCACGTCCCATTCCGCTCGCCGGGCCGCCCGGTGAGAGAAGGACACAGGATGCGCCGGGAGTGAAAGAGCGAGGTCGGCGGGGAGCGTGCCAAGTCCCCGCGCACAGCTCCGGGCCGCTCGGGGAGCCAGAGGGAAACTCGCCTTTGCAGAGTTCAGAGGCCGGCAGCGAGATTTATTTTTGTTTGTGTGAGTAAAAGGCTGCAGAAGCCTCCGGCCAAGGGGTTTGGGGGAGAGAGGAGTGGCCTGTGATTCATGCGGACGCTGGCTGGCCCCACGCCAGAGATGAAAGGGAGCCCATGTGCGGCAGAACCGGGGAGGCCAGTTCTGCCTTAACCCTTCTGCCGGTCCGTGGGGCACGGTGCTGTGGGAAGGGGAGTGCGGGGGTGTGGATCGGGATGCCCACATCTGGGACCTGGCTTCTGTGCTGCCAGGGCTGCCAGAAACAAGCTGCTGGTCCTACCGTGCCTCAGTTTCCCTAAAACGAGGGCAGGGAGATGGTGGTCTGCGTGTCCCCCTGGGAGGTGGGGTCTGGAAACCACCCTGGGGAGCGCAGGGTGGACATAACAGCAGAGGTACAGCCTCACCCCAGCCCAAGTGTTTTGAGAGAGTCGGATTTTAGGTTTGGCTTATGTGGGTTAAACAAATAGGTTCGGCTTGGCCCAACTCAGTGCCAGGGTGACACCACAGTGCTGGACGTGGCAGGGGATCACCTCTGAGGCTGGGGGCTCCTTGACCTCCCCTGGGCTGCCAGCTCCACCCCCCGCGCCCCCTGTACCCGCACACTGTGGTGCCAGCGCTGCTCCCACCTCCAGCCCCCTGCCCATCCCGCTGCTCCGGCCACGGGGGCTTCTCCCAGGAGCTGGGCCGGAGCCGGAGGTGGCTCCCCCGGCTGCCCCAGCTGGTGGCAGCACTGAGATCAGACACTCCCGCACACACAGTCCCAAATTCCCAGCTCATCCATCAGCTGGGATCACCTGGGGAATTCCCCGGAAGGCGATGCCCAGGCGAGGGCTTCCAGCCTGGGCAGGGACGGGTCCCGCAAAAGCCAGGACTTTGTGCAGAGCGGCAGAGGCGCATACTGAGGGTCTCCACCACCAGCACAGAAGAGGAGAGGGCTCCACACGGACCCTGGAGTTCCACGCACGGACCTCAGAGCCCCTCTGCCCGTGGTGCCAGGATGGCAGAGAGGCCAAAGACAAAACTGCCCCGCTGCCTTCGGGACGGGTCACACGGGGTCACGCCGCTCAGCCAGGACAGAAGGGCCACCACCATCCTGCCACCACCTCTCTCCTGCCACCACCCCGCTCCCCGACCGCGTCCAAAGCCGGCGCCGCTGCCCCTTCCAGCCCCGCGTGCTCCGTGGGGATCGCATTTTCCAGGGCCGAGAACAATGCCTCCTTCCAGCCTCTCTGCTCCGGGGCTTCCTCCTCCCAAGGTTCGTCCCCAGCGTCTTCCTCGGGAGTAAACGTGCCCCGTGCCTGGTAGCACACCGGGGCCGCCGCCGTGGCGGAGCCGCCGTGGGTGGGTGTGCGCCTTCCGCAGGCAGCAGGCACCGGCTCCCAGGCAGGTGCTGAGCCGGCCGCGTGTGCGCCCGCGGCATTGTTCCTGCGGGGAGGGAGAGCGTGAATGGGACACGGCTAAATTTAGCCACTTACTCACACTACCGCCACAAAGGAGCTGCTGCATCTTAAGGGGGCGGCCGTTCCGTGGGCTCAGAAGGGACAGGAGAGCGGCTATTTTGGGAAGACATGTCATAATTGGCCGCCCCGGTTGAGCTGCTTCTGTAATGCTGAGCAAAACAATAGCAGCATCCAGAGGAAGAGCCTGTTATGTTTCAGGTGGGATGTTTTCAACCGGTCAGGAAACTCGACCGCTCCCAGCGCGCAGCGGCGGCACAAAGGACAGCATGGACCAAGGGTTGGCCAAGCAGCAGGACACGCTGTGGGTTGGGGACAGCCCTGGCTGAGAGTGCTGCCTGCCCCAGCAATGTCGCTGCCATCTCTTCACCTGCCTGCCTGGCCTCTCCTCTCTTCTCCTCCCTCCAAGCACCTGAGCAGCACGCAGAGATGTGTCTGGTCCTTCACCTCGTCCTGATGCATTGCTGCTGTCACCAGCTGTCACCAGCTCTGTCCCAGTGTGGGCATGTGGTGAGGGCAGTGGCAGGCTGGCAATGGAGCCAGGGAGCTGCTTTGCATCTAGAGCTGCCCAGGGACACAAGAGACCTGACCCTGCTCTGGTTTGTCTTTCAGAGTAATGGTTTTGGGGTCTGTGCTCGTGTAGGGGAATGGAGGTGAGCTGAGCTCCTTCTAAAGCTGGTGCTGGGCGAGGGCCACCTCGTTTGCCATTTATCCTGTCTGGACCTGTGCTTCCCTAGCAGCTCAAGCCGCAGTCCTGCACACAACAAGGACAGGGACAGGGACCTAAGGAGAGCAGCGAAGCTCAAATCCCCCTCAAGGTGTCAATCAGCAGCAGAGCTGGGCTGCCAGAGACTGGGAGCAGGGCAAAGGCAGGAAAACCTGCAGGGGAGAAGGCAGTGACTTTACCCATGAGAGGCACAACTCTGCAAGCCCCAGGTGAGGCTGTGACACTGAGCTCTCCTTGGGCACAGAAAGAAACCAAAGAGCCAAGGCTCTGTCCTGCACCCTGGGAGACTGCACACACCATCACAGATTCTACAGGGGGCAGCCAGAACACCTGAACCCAAGTCCCTGCTGCTGTGTGGGGAGCCAAGTCCTGTGTGCTGAGAGAGGAGCCACATCTGCTGGACTCGAATGGAGCTGTGGCTTGTCCCCAGAAAAATGAAAGGGTGACTTGGAGAGCAGCTGACACTCCCTAGGAGGACAGTGAATGAGAGGCTGTAACAGGGAAGGGAAAAGGTCCCCAGCTCCCATGAAACACTAAATCTGTTGGGAAGAGCAGAAAGGTCAAGGATCACAGGTTACGAGGGAAAGTGGAGGGGGTGGATGCTGAGCTGGCTCCAACCTGGCCTCCCCCGGCAGCATTTTCCACCCGAGCTCCTCCGCTGCTCCAGCTGCATCGTCAGTACCCGGGCAGGGAGAGGACTGGGGCAAGCACACATGTTCTCCTCCAGGCCATTCCCAGCTAGCTACGGCCTGGATGACTTTACTGAAGCCCCAAGGACTACTCCTCCACCCCGCTCCTTCAGACTCCAACTGCACCTCAGCTCTCAGCTGTGCAGCCCCTGAAGCTGCCCACACCCTCATTTTGACCTCGCTCTGCCTGCGAGCATCGGCCCCAGCACGGCCAGGGAGGAAGGGAGGAGCAGGCCGGGGGGAGAAAGCCCCTGACAACATCAGGCAGCCCCCACTCTCCCCGCAGAATGGGCAGCGGCCATCCCGGGGGGCCCTGCTGCAGCTGCGCCGCTCGCCGGGATCTGCTGCGCGCTGCCCTCCCCGAACATGTGCAGTTCCTGTTTGCTGTGTCTGTACAAGGCAGTGGGAAGTGGGGAATTTACTTACACCTCCCGCTCAACAACCATGGGAGGCTGGAAGGCTTCAGGCCGCTTTAATTTACAGCCCATCTCTCCAATCTCTCACTCGTTGGGTCGCTGCTTTCTTCCTCCTTGTATTAACGTGACCCAGGTACCTGCCAACAATAATGGACTCGCTTGCGGGGGCGGCCCCTCCCTCCCGGCTCACAGACTTCTACCTTTGCCTCGATACGGATTGCTCCGAATTCAAATGCAAAAAAAAAAAAAAAAAAAAAAAAAAAAAAAAAAAAAAAAAAAAAAAAAAAAAAAAAAAAAAAAAAAAAAAGAGAAAAAGGGTGAAATCTGAAAAGGTTGGGGTGGGTTTGGAAAAGCGAAGCGCAGTGGTTCTGGGCCCGGCGCCAGTAGCCCGAGGGTACACATGTGCAGGCTCTCCCAGTAGGGCCTTCAGCAGCCCTGTTTTACAACCACCTCGGCACACACTGCAGAGTTCACGCATATGGCCAGACAGATGTGTCTGGCTTACGTTCAAGGCTGGAAAATGAAGAATTATGGAAGTGAAGGGCCCTGGGCATTAGAGAGGGCGGAGGTGAGGGGGAGGGGAGCCAGGGAGAATTTTTCCTCTGCTGAGAAATCCTCATCTGGGCTGTGAGGCTGGAGGAAGAGGGGTTGCGAGCGAGGAGGCAGCCAACAGCCATCCATGCATGTGAGATTGCTCTTAAAGCAACAGGGTGCATCGCCAGGCGTCTGCTCCCAGTCCAACCAGTTTACTTCACCAGCTCCCACTGGGAAACACACTCACACCAGGCCAGGGCCAGGCCAGGATCACCTGCATCCCGTCTGTTTGTCCCCATAACGATGGCAACGTTCTGGCTGCGGCAGCCCTTCGCAGACTGTTTTTCCGCCGCTGGCTCCTGCGTGAACTCTGCCGTTCACGTCCCACCCTCTCCCTGTCCGCCTGTGCCCCGCTGAACAGGAAGGCTGATTTCTCACCAAATCCCACTGTCACGAAGCCTCTGCCCTGGGTGGGGGCACAGCTCCCTGGCACACACACAGAAGCCACTGCCCTGGCGTGCAGCTCACTGCCCGGCACACAGGGCGCTGCAGCCAGCAGCTACAGCACTGCCCTGCCACTCCTGGGTGCGCTGGTAGCTCCACAGGGAAGCTGTGGCTTCAAGAGGGTCCCCAAAACATTCATCTCAAGGCTTGGGAGGGCAGATCTTACCCAAGGTGGGATCAGCAACACGGATTTGGGCCTTCCAAAGAGGGAAAGCTATGCTTGCTGCTGGGTTTCACAGAGGCAGCACGTGGCAATTACACCCAGGAAGGTCAGGGTGCTGTGGGACATCCCGAGAGGCCATTGAAGGAAATGCAGGAAGTTGTAGGAAAACAGCTGTGCACCACTGGTAGAGGGAGGTGGGATCAGCCCATCCTACCTGAATCTTGTCTTGACGGCGCTGCTGCTCAGCGACTTTCCTGGCCAGGGCTTGCTTTTTGGCTCTGAGCTCCTTGATGTCCATCTCTCCTCCACTGCCTTCAGTCTCAGAGTCATCTTCAAACGCCTCAATCCTCACATCATCCTCCTTCTTCCAGGAAATGCAGAAAGAGAGAAAAACAGGAGGGCAGTCATTGTAAGGGGTGCTGGCGGCAGGGATCGTTCTTGTTCTCTCCCTTTTCCAGCAGACAAATCCCTTTCAAGCACAGTCCATCACCCCTTGCTGATGGGTGACTATGTCTAAACATCCAAAAGAAGCCAAATAAATAGTAAATATTCAGGAAATGACAAGGTGAGACAGGAGGTAATGGGCAGGAAAGGCAGCAACCAGGCAGGGCAAGGGCAGTCCAGCTTCATGCTCTATTCTAGAATCACACCCTCTTCCTCACCTTGGAAAACTCTTCCCACAGCCTTGGGTGAGTCACGGATGTTTTATAGCCTCCAGTTCTGTGAAATCATGGTATTTCCCTGTCTCTCTGCTTTGCCTGGCTGTTCAGGCCACATATCCCTGTTCAGGCTGCTTCTTCCCACCTCCCTGCACCAGGCTCCTCTAACACTGCTGCCTCATCCCACAGGGCACAAAGGCTACTCACCCTGAGTGCCCTTCTCCATTTTGATCTCTTGAGTAGGCCAGACAGACTCCTGCACCCACCCCAAAACTTCCAGCTGCTCTGGAAGAGATGTTTCAGAAGGAGATGCTCAGAATCTTGATTTTAAAGCTTCACATGACGGAGCATCCACTGTGTCTCAAGGTCGCTCGTTTCAACAGTTAATGACTTCCTCTCTTAACATTTCCACCCTACTTCTAGTCAGCCTTTGTCATGCTCCTGCTGTCCAGGAACCTCATCTTTGGTGAAGTCAAGGATCCCTGGTTCTCCAGCCTCCTGCCCACAAGAGCACATCCTCTCCTAGACACCCTTCCCTGGGGGTCCCCACCAGTTCTCCAGACCCTCCCCAGTATGCCTGCACTGCCTGGAGACCCCAGAAGGAGCCATGCTGTTCCTGCCTTAGGTGGAAGCTACACTGGCCTGTCCCCATGTGCCCAAATCTCTAGGATACAGGAGGGTGGGAGGTGGTAGCCGGTGTCTAATTGTGCATCACTTACAGCCAAGTTCTGCCCAGGCTTTGCTGCTCTCCTCAGTCACTCCACACCCAAAGGGGACCCCACAAGTCCCTGTTCCTCAACACATGTCCCATATGTGCTGCCCAGGGGCCCAGCTCTTCACTACTGCCTGCAGACCCCTCATCTCACCCAGTGATCACAGGTGGCCTTCCCAAGCCATGCCTCCCTTCTCTGCACAAAATCCAAGGGTTGTGATGGGGCTGGAAAGAGTTCCCAGATGGCACCTGGCCAGAAAGACCTGCTCTGAGCCCCTGGAGGGCTGCAGGAGACAGATCCTGCACAGAGGAGTAAGAGCAGGGCTACACTCCCTGCCTTGTGCAGGCTGACACGACACGTGTCAGCAGAAGGGACTCACGGTCTTAATTTAGAACAACCCCAGCGCTGCAGAGTCGTGCACTCAATCATTTCACCCAGACTGTGCACCCGCCTGGCCACAGAACCACCTTCTCTTCTCTCCTTGTGACCTTTTAGCCATGGGAACAAGGAAGATGGGAACCCTCAGGCTCACTTCCCTCTGCCGGGACAGCCTGGACCACAGGGGATGGGGGGATGCTGCCAAAGGGGGAGTGTCACACCAGGGCCTTGGGGAGAAGCCTCTGTCTGCTGCAGATCTGCTGTGGTGGGTCAGGACCCGCTTGCCCACAGGGGTGGTGGTCACTCTGGCAAGCTGGAAGCTCCCTCGAGATCAGAGCCCAAGAGGGAAGCTCCAGGGTTGCACAATGAGCTCATGGAGAGATTCCCACAGCTGAGCAGAGACTGTGGGGACAGGGCAGGAGGGAGCTATCCTCGTACTGTGCTTGATCACAGCAGGAACTGGAGGGACTGACCCAACAAAAGGACCCTTCTGGAGAACAGGACCATCCCTGTCATCACACTGGGAAGAACCTAAACATCCCCTCACATCCCACGTGCCAGCTTGAAAACCTCCAGCACCTTCTCCAGCACAAAGAAAGATCGAGGTCTCCCACCCTACAGAGACAACTCCTGCTGCCTGGGGATTTGCTGTCCCCTGCTCAGCTGGGACAAGGAGGGTGCTGAGTACAGTGCTCCTCTGGGCTTCTCTGACTTTCAGTTCCCATGGGACAGAGCCAAGGTGCTGTCCCCGCACAGGGTGACACCCCTCTGGCTCAGAGTGCCCATCCCCAGCCCAGGGAGGGGAGCCAGAGTGAGCCTGGGCACCACCAGGCCACCCAGCTTCCTGCTCCCAACGCCTCTGCTCCTCTCTGCTGTTTCCCTGGCCTTTCCAACTGCAAGATTAAACAGAAGAAAGGAGTCGACCTGCAGAGCGGCTGGCAGGGCCCTTAAACACACACACGGAGCCTGGAGTGAAGCAAGGCCTACAGGAACAAGCAAGGGCAGAAAAACAAGAGTTGAATTCCTTAATCACATCAGGATGTGAGAGGCAGGGGAGGGACGGGGCGCCAATGTCAGCTCTTCCTGTACGTGTGCTGGAGGCTGGAGCTCAGGCCTCCGCCGCAGCGAGCTCCACGGCTATAAACTCGATCCCGAAGCTGAACCCTGACACCCCCTCGCCCACCTCCTCTCCCGGGGCCGCGGCGATGCACGTTATTAAAGCTCCCCCCACCCTGGGTATGGAGGAAGCAGCATCTGGAACTCATAGTGGCGTGCGAGATAGAGGCAGGCGGGCTGGGCTGGCAGGAAAGGGCACGAGCGAAGCACACTCGGGAGACAAGGGCTGTGCACCATTTTTCCCCCCCCTTTCCCTGCCTCCCCCCATAAAATGCACACGCAGCTAGGCCAGCTATAAATAGCGGGAGCTGCAGGGCAGGCAGAGGCTGGGCCCCACAGGGGTGATTCTTCCTTCACCGAGGCGCGCTCTTCCCGCACGGTACCTGATCTTCCAGTTGTTTTCCCTCTTGGCTTCCCATTTCCTTTCCCATGGCGTCTGGGACGGGTGCCACTGACACATATTTTCCACCCTTGAATGCCAGCAAAGGCTCTTCTTGTCCACAAAGGGCTTCCAGGAAATACTTCAGAACTGTGACCCTCTTGCAGTCGGCTGCAATAACCTACGGGGTGAGGACGAGGGGGTTGGGGAGAGGGAAAGGAAAACAAAGTCAGTGCAAAGGGGAGCGGATGAGTAACGACCAGGGGGAAATGTTTGGGATAGAAGGCCCAGTGGGATGCAGGCAGCACCGCAGGGATGTGCAGGGTGCCCCTCTTCTGAACATGGGTGGAAGGGGTTTGCCTTGCTTCATTGTCCGCAGGGGAACAGGAGGCAGGCAAAGCCAGGACGTTCAGCACCAATCCTGTCCTGCCTCCTCTGCACACCCCAGGGCTGCAGGACTCCCAGGGCACAGCCAGCCCCCTGCCCAGCCCCAGCAAATGGGGGAAAATCCTGAACCATGAGAGATCAATGATGTGGCCTATCCCTCTGTTTCATTTTGGCTTCATTGCTGGATTTCCCCCCCGCCCCCAAAAGCTGTGGAGGGATGCAGGTGTGAGAGTGAGAGGGTGGGGGCATTTGAGAAAAGCTGAGCCCTTCCTCACCTCCAGCCCAACCCCATCCCACGGGCACATCTCACAGACCAACTGGGGAGCCCCACTGGGGAAGCTGGGACGGATCTGGCCTGAAGGAAACTCAATAGCTTGGGTAATTATCCAATTTATGAGGCTCTCAAATGGAGTTTCCAGAGCACGGGAGCCTGGTGCCTCCACAGCCCTGTCCCACGCGGCACAGCCTCGGCCGGCACCTCCGCCATGCCTGGCCTTGGCTCAGCCCTCGTCCCCTTGCAGCAGGGCTCTGCACCTGCACTGCTCTCCCCTGGTGCTTCCTGCTGACTGGTGTCACCCTCAGGGAGCTGCAGATTTATAGGGAGAAAGTCAGCAAATGAGATTAAAAGTGCTACACCCTACGGACACAAATGCCCGAGCTTCTCCTGCCCCCCAAACCACGCTGGGTTTGCTGTGCTCATAGACCAAAGCAGCCTCAAATCCCCCATCCCAAAAGGGTCTCTGCAGGCTCCCAGGACAGGGATTCTGAAGATGGGGAGAGGGTCAGGTGCCTCCCAGGCAGGGACACACACCATGTGAGGCCAGGCCCGGTCCTGGTGTGGTGGACATCGGTTTGTCCCCGATGGGGCTGTGCCTCGGTGAGCCAGGGCTGGCAGCAGCACCGGCCCTGCTGCACCAGGCTGCCGTGAGAGGAAACTTCTGCTCTTCCACAGCACTGCCAGTTTCCTCTCCGCGGGCTAATTTTAACCACCGTGTCGCTGCAGTGCGTGTCAAAAACCTGACCCTACTCTGACCTCCAACCTCCCACCCCGGCTACTGCCAGAGCTAGGCACCCTCGTGCACCCACATCACGGAGTTGCCTCCGTTTGAAGGAGTCCCCCTGGAATCCTGTGTCCCCCTGTACCTGTGTGGAGGGGGAGGAGAAGCCCCGTTCTCAGTCCTCCCTGTGGAGGCAGCTGCTGCTGCAGGGAGGAGGTGTGAGCAGGGTGATCACAAGAATTGGTATTTTGAGGAGCAACAGATTCATAACCACTGATTCTGCACCTATAAAATGTGTCCTGTGGGACCGAGGTGAGCAAAGGACAAGGTGACAGCAGCTCAGCAGTTCCAGGAGCTGCTGGGGACCCTCTTTCCCAGGACAGCCCTTTGCTGCTTGTGACATCCAGCCAGGAGCAATCTCTGCAAGTGTCACCACAGGAACATTCCCATCTTCCTGGCTCTCCTTTAGGAACGACTGTGTGCAGGGGAAAGTCCAAAGGAAAGGGAACACGAGCGAAGTGGGAATGGCTGTCATGGGAAACATCCCTCCTCAGAGTTCCTGAGAGCTCTGGGCTGCAGCTGAGGGAAGTGGTGGAAACCTCACCATCAGCTTCACCCCCAGCTCCACGGGCTAACGCCACAGAGACCCAGCCTGACTCACACAGGGTAACTTCTGCCCAGGGATTTTCCAGTCTGGGTATCTGCAGTTCTGTTATGCTCAAACAAAGTGCCCACCACCAGCCATGTGCCAGGGGATACCAGGATGTGGCCAACAGCAGCAGCAGCAGGGAAGGGGACACAGGAACTGCCTGTATAGCTGGGCAAGAGATGGGTGCCCCATCCTGACACCATTTCTGAGGGATTTCTCAAGACATCTCTAGAAACAAAAGCCACATCCATGAAGTTTTCAGGAGGGGCTGGGTGCTGACACAGCTGCAGTGCAGCCATTGCACCACAAAGGCTTAAATCTGAGCCTTTTGGATCAGGAATGATTGGGCAAAATGCAGAAGAGTTCCCTTCACCCTTGTTTGGGGCTTGGGACGAGGGCAGGTGGGATCACTCCTTCCTCCCCTGAAGAAGAAACCAGTAGGAAACACCAGATTTCCTGCCAAGCCAGCATAGCACATGCTTAAATCCAGCTCATCTGCTGGGGAGAAAAGAGGCCAACCAAAGGCCCATGACATAATGCCACAGCAACTCATCTCATGAACACATTTTTCCAGCCCACATGAATGAAAAACAGGGAAGGAGCAAATGCTCCGCACATCCCCGTCACGTGCAGCCCCGTTCGGGGAGGACGCGGCAGAGCCCCGGGCTGCCGGCAGCCAGGCTGGGAAAGAAGTGACC
Source organism: Vireo altiloquus (assembly GCA_013396875.1). Taxonomy (NCBI): domain Eukaryota; kingdom Metazoa; phylum Chordata; class Aves; order Passeriformes; family Vireonidae; genus Vireo; species Vireo altiloquus. The sequence continues at coordinate 117,621 of VZRF01012839.1, read as the reverse complement.
CGTGACTGGCACCCAGGTCTCTCTCGAACGGCGGAGAGGGACCTTGTGTGCCGCCGAGCAACCCGCTTCGGTCACAAACTTCCCGTTTCGGAGTGGAAACGCGAGTGGCAGTGCCGGGATAAGCGGGATGGCCGTGAAGGCGCTCGCTGGTGCACGTGGCGATGCCAGCTGAGCGTGGTGAGGACACCGAGAGCTGTGCCCGACCTTCCCGAAGGAATGGCAGTATGAAGGGACATGGTGGTGATGCACCGATGATGTGGCAGCAGACACGCCGGCCCCAGAGGGGGATAGAGCCCTTCCCCCTCTGCCCGTGCAGTGCGACAGCAGGAACCGAAAGCCTGGCTCCGAGTCACTGCTGGGTATGAAAATAGGCCTGACACGAACGCAGTCGCTCTCAAAGGAAAACCGAAACCGAGAATTGCTGAAGTGGTCTGGTGCCCCCGTCCGTGACCCGGGCTCAGTTCCCCAGAGCCACCGCTGAGCCCCTCGCCACCGCGGTGCCTCTCGGGGACACGTGGCTGGGGACCAAGCGTGGGACCGAGGTGGCTTCAGCTACAGCAGCCCCGATTGCCAGCCTGATCTCATCGGGGCTGGAGGGGAGACGTTTCCAATCTCTGGCTCCATCAGATGGGCTCACCACCAGCTCCAGCACCAGCCACCCACTGGGGGCTGGCGGCTGCTTGGCCACGCTGCCGAGGCTCATTAGCCAACTGCTAATTCATGGGTCACACATTAACATACTGATCATTGAGTAAGACACAGCGGGACACACATTAACACACACTAACTGCCTGTAGAGAACCACTGGGCTGCACATTAACTGTACCAGCTGTTGTGTTTTCAAAGCCACTCTGCAGTGCCAGGGCCACCAGGACATCACGAGTGTCACCTCCTGCCAGCGGTCAGCGGGGTTCCCCAGTCTAACCGGGGGTTCTCAGATCTAATGACGCTGATCCCCTCTATGGGGCTGTATTTTCCCCCACTGATAAAACGGGCAGAAGTGAAAAGCTTCCCTGAGCTCTGTGGAGGGCAGAGCACTCCCACACCACATCCCCACGTGTCCTCCAGGAGATTTAAGGGGAGGGGAGGGCCTCGCTCCGAGAGCTGTGAGCGCTGTGCCCGAGGGGACACCTGCACCTGGTGCTGGCGGGGTGACACCACCAGAAACCAGCCCTGCTCTCGCTTTGGGTCACGGGGAGCCGGGCGGGGGCCGCGCCTCTGCCCCCGGGCCGGCCCCGCCGCTCCGCACGCGGCTCTCCCGCAGCTCCGAGAATCGCTGTCACACCCTCCGCCGCCTTCAATCAGCTTTTACAACTTGTTAATTTTACGCAGCGTCCTAAAGAGCAAACAACTGGGAGGCAGGAATGCAGATTCCTCCAGCTAGTCCAAAGAGCCTCCGGCAGCGCAGCCAGCTGGCCGGGGGAGCCCTGCTCAGCCGCGGGGACCTGCCGCATCCCGGGGAGGGGACGTGGTCTGGAGGGGGCTGCCCCATGCCCACGGCAGCCTCTGGCAATGCCACGTTGCTGCTGGAGGAGAGCGGAGGGATCCTGGCAGCTTCTCCCTCGGCAAAAACCTGAGACTTCACAGGGAAACAGGAGGCAGCGGCTCTGGAGAAGGGATTGCTCGGAGGACAGGCTGCCATTGCCGGCTCTGCATTCCTGTGTGCGAGGGGGAGACACCAGCACATCCTGACAGCTGGATTCAGAAGGGGAAAAGGACATGAGAAGTTTGAGTCATAGCATGGAGAGATCCCATCCCAGATTCGGAGATGGGAACGGGATAGGACCAGGACTCAGAGCCAAGCTCCAGCACGATCCAGCCTGGGGATAACACTGTTTTTGCCACATCATTTTAAACATGTCTTAGCTGAAGTAGCTGAACGATGCCGAAACTAAGTGAGCCCCAAACAATCTAAACCACGCAGCAACTGCACTGCCCAGCTGAAGCGTTTGCACTGACCCTGCTAAAACATCCAGGCAGGCCGTGGCTCAATGCCTCCCTGTGCCCTGGGCCGCCTCCTCCCATCCCTGGGGAGCCAGCTTGGAGGAGGAGCACCGAGGAAACAGCCTCGTTCCTTCTGGGTTTTAATCTCACAGGCTAGCACAGAAGCTGGGCTGGGTTTAACCCTGGACTCATCACAGACCAACTCCTCTGGGCTCATTCCCCATCCGAGGCGCCCTTTGCTCTGCCTAGCCCCCAATAAAGCTTAGAGGGGTTTGGCCACCTGAGTAGGGAGGACCAAGGTGTCCACCCCACCTGGCAGAAGCGCTCACAGCTGGATGCAACCCTGGTTTCGGCAGCTGAGAGCCGCCTGCAGCCACAGGTCTCTCAGAGAAACTTAATTTCGACTAATCCCGCAAGCAGGCTTGGTGGACGTGGTTCCCACGTGCCTGCAATGCTGTGTGTGACCCGAGAGAGAAACTGTGGCTGCTGCAGGGACCAAACCAAGGCACCTCTGGCTTACATGGATCTCACTGCTGGACCCTGTGCAGCAACCAGAGAGCACATCTGGGGTAAGGATCCGCCACATCCACCCCAGACGCTCCATCACAGAGAGGAGCACGAGAAAACACCCAAGGAAGATAGAGAAGTCCAGAAGAACCATTCCAGCTGCTCTTCCCTGTGGCCACTGCTGGAGAACCACTCTCCAAAGACAAAGTGTGGTCATGTCTTATCCTAAACTCTCTCCCAGGATCCTGAGCCTCACACAGGCACAGCTCCAGCCTCTGCACTGGGGCACACGGTCTCAGACGAGTCATCACAGCAGATGTGCTTTGGCTTGGCAAACATCTCCCTGTTTCCAGCTTTAAAGGCCACATAGCTCAGCCAGGACTGGCCTCTAAAGCTGGAAAGCAGCACGGAAAGGGAGCCAGCTGCCCACCATCACCAGGCTTTGCTAGGCTTGCCTCATCCAGTCCAGTGATGCAGAGAATACACATGGGTGACATAAAGGTGCAAAGTGATGGATCTGAGCTGATTCACCCAAGTTTTGGGGTCAGAGAAGAAGCCCTGAGTAGCCTGCACAGATTCCTGCCAAGGTTCTGGTACCTGTCACTGCTGGCAGCTGTAGGACATAAGGGTGAGACCCAGTGACACGGAGGAAGCTGTGAGCAGCTCTGGGGCTTGGAGCCAAAATACCTCGGAGGGTCCTGTGGGAACCGTCAGTTACTTCTGTGGAACAATCAACACCAAAGCCAAAGCAGATGCTCTGGATGGAAAACCATCCTCCAGATCCACCTACAATTCCTGTGCCCAGGATGGTCTGGAGGGCTGACACAGCCCAGCCCGGGACCAACTGCTTCCCTGGAACTACACAGCCTGGAGAGGAAAGTTCCTGATGGATTCCAAACCGAGCTTTTGGCTTTCGCTGATGCTTGGAAAGACTTGCCCTAATGTCTTATTCACCTGTTGCATGTGCTAAAGAACCTCACTGTCAGATCCAGGGAGCAGCAGCATTTGCAGCACGGAGCAGTAGGCTCCAGGCTGCATCTGACACCTCGTAGGCAGGAGGTGGCTCTTCAGCTTGTTTAATTTTACCCCCACCAGAGCAGTCCCAGAGAAGGTGATGGGATGCAGGAAGTTTTCAGTGAGTAATGGGGATGTTTCATCTGGTTTGTGAGTGTCTGATTCTCCTCGTGTCCTCAGGCACTGCTGCCAACAGCTCAGCAAGGGCCATGGGCTCCTCCGCAGTGTAAAATGGTGCCTCCAGTGAGACACTGCAGGAATTTTTGCAGGAATTTTCACTGGAGAAAGCATTTGCTTCCACCCGCCATGGCCACATGTGCTGATCCCCACAGCAGTGACATATTCAGGGCATTTCTGCTCTTCGAGGTGAAGCCTTGAGCACAGGACCACACATTTTAATTGCCTGTCATGCGAGCAAGGGGCTGAAAAATCACAGCTGTGAAACAGTGAGTCACACACAGGGACTCCCTGTTACAGCCACCTCAATGCCCTCCTCTCTCCCACCCCAGCTTCCAGCAAATCCCTTAACTTCCCAAGGAAAGAAAGAGAAAAAGTCAGGCCACAGAGTAAAGCCAAGTCCAAAGGAGCCTGCTCTGCTCCTCCCTTGCAAATCCGACCGGAACACGATCCGGGGAAGACAAATCCCTGAAATCCTGCCCCGAGCCCGTGGTCCCAGGCTGGGGAAGGAGGAAGGCAAGCTCCTTATCCTCAGCAAAGCCAACATGGCACCACTGACAGCTTTCACAGGGCATGGGCTGCCCTCCCTGCCGCAGGAGCCTCCAGTCTTTTCCTTTTTGGGGACTGGGGGAATTTATTTCCTCTGCCATTTCGGAGGATGCCTGCCTTGCCAGAGATTGTTTTGCAGAGTTCAGACAGATAAGAAAGTGGTTAGCAGGCTCTTCGGTGGAGGAAGGGAGGATTGCTTAGTAAGGGAAAGGCGACCGCTCTGCTCTCAGCAGCCACACGCTGCCCTTCCTCTGAGGCCACCGCTCCAGAGGACGCTGGCGTTGGGGACAAGGCAGGGCCACCCCCACACCTCTCCACCCTGGCTGTTTTTTGGGTACATCTGCTCGTGGGGCCACACTGCTGACCAGAGACTGTGTTCTTGTGCCAGGACGGGGATCTGTCTCTCCTGGAATTTGGGAAATGCGGCTGATGAATGTTCAATCCAACATCTCGATTGCAAATCTCGGGGCGCTCTTGCGACAGCGAGAGCCCTTTCTGCAGGATATGTTGAGGGAAAAAAAAAAGGGGCAGGAGCCCAGTCCAGGCTGCCCATGTGGTGGGGACGGTGCTGTGGTTATCTGGCACCCTCCCTGTTCCAGCATGTGTCTCTGGAGGGGTGGCAGGAGGGAGCTGGCCCTGCTGGGGGGCTCACAAGGAGGAAACCCTGAAGATTCACCAACAGCAAACCCTTTCCCAAGGACTTCCCCACTAAGACAATGAGAAACTGCCCCATGATTTGACCCATGGAGTAACTCGGCGATTCCCGTCCCACAGGACAAGGCACCAGCGTCACAGAGTGCTGAGACAGTGGGAAGTTGGGTGGTACAAGGAAAAGCCTGACAACACAGGAACGGGGGAGCAGGGATGGCAATCTACAATATAAAAACAGCAAAAAAAAAGGTGCAAACAAGAGCTTACCCTGACAGCCCCTACCTGCCCTGCCTGCACCATCCACCTCTTGCCCTTCCAGTGTCACCTCTGCTTCAGGAGGAGAGGAAACCATGGCACGGTGGACTTCCACCCCTGGAGGTGTTCACGGGTCGACCATCCCTCACAAACCTGACTCCTGACCTTGGCAGCGGGAGGGAGAGGAGAGGCAAGAGCTGGAAAATTCTGCCTGGTCCTGGCAGAGCTGGCTGGGAAGCCATTTCTCTGAGTTTACACAGCTTATACGTTCTCCATGCAGTTCCTGGCCGCCTTCCATCGCAGATGAGAGTTTTATGTCGAATTTTAAGTTTGACCACAAATATTTAAACTTCCTTGGACCACAAATGCTGTATCTTCTTTGTGGTTTAGTTGGCACCAAATTGAGTATTTACAGATCCCTATATGTCTGTCTGTCATTTAAATATCTCACAGAGGTGCCAAAGGCTTCCAAAGTGGAGGGGCTCCTCCAGCAGACCCCTGATTCCCCCTCTCTACCCTTCCTCATGCAGCACAGGCGAGGGAGAGGTGCAGGCACTGGCCAAGCCCTTGCAGAGGGCACAGCTGCTCTGGGCTGAGCGTTTCATACTTGCACTCTATTAAGTTTTCTTTCCAGAGAATGTCATCTGAGATCCCACCCTAACTTCCACAGTTCCCTGCCCCGGTGGATACTTGAACCGGGATGAAAGCGTTCGGAATTTTCTCCTCTTCTTTTAGGAAACTGAGTCTACAGGAGACTGTTTTAATGAGAACCGCTAAAACCTCCTAAAGCAGCACAGCTCCCTGGCCACCGCTCGCAGCCTGCCCACGGGGGTTTTCACTTCCTCAGACACCGGCGATTCTCAGCGGGTGATAATCCCAACCTGCTGAACTGGGATCCCGCTCTAGGTAAACTGGTCAGAGTGGTTAATGCCAGTGGCACAACAGTATCGAATGCAGGCAGGGCTGTTTGGCCAGGAAAATAAAGCCAAATAAATACCATAAAATATCCCTCCTAAGCATCCAGGGCCAAAGGAATTTGGTGTTGCTGTTACGTGGAGCTGGATGGGGAGCACAGAGCTGAGGGTCCCTGAGCTAACACCCAGCTGAGTGGGTGAGTTATGGGGAGCAGCAGCCCAAAATCTGAGTTGAAGTGCATGCTGGCTTGAGTCAAGTTGTGGGTGTGTTTAATTTCCTTCAGACTTTTTAGTCTAGGACACAAACTGGATGCTCATCCCACCAATTTCAGGGGAACTTCAGAACACAGAGATGCTGCTCCTGCAACACTGCTTTTCCCCTCTCAGGGATCCACAGTGCCGTCCAGCCGTGGCAGCCCTCGGGGAGCTCTCCCACAACTTCCACCACCCCTTGGGGGACACAAAACAACAGCATGCCCAGGGCAAAAGCTCCAGTGACAGCTGCCCACATCAGAGGAAACAGATACCTGAGTCAGAGCCATGGGATGAGAAACCTCTGCTCCACAAACCAGAAGACAGACGGAGCAATGTCAGTGCTGAGCTGCCCTGGTGCTGCTTGCACTCCTCCCCAGCCCTGGATGCTGCTGGGAAGCTCAGGGCACTCTGGCTCTGCTCAGCTTTGGAAGTGGGAAGAGAAGCAGCTTTGCTTTGAACTGACAAAGCCCTGGCGAAAGGGCAGCTCTCGGGGCTGCCACGTGCAGGGAGGAGCTCCTCCGACTGCCGGCTGCTCCGTCGGGGCCAGCGCTGAATTCCCTTGAAAACAGAGGGTGGGGACAGAGCAGGCAGTGGAATAACACCAGAAAAATGCCACCACAGCTCGGCTGGCTGCAACGCCACAGCCCCAGAGATGTTACCAATACTGGCATTTCCCCCCCGCCGCAAGAACCGCGCTGGCAGCGCACTCCCGGCTCGGGGCAGGGCGGGAAGCGGCTCACACCATTTCCAGCAGCCACTCCAGGGAGGGACAAACGCTCTATTTTGCTTTACAGTGAAATGCTGCCACTTAGGGGACTCCCGATGACGTTCTTGTGCCTGAGAGCCCATGTCCTCTTCCAGGAGGGGCTGCTCCAAGCAGGACATGCTCCATTAGCCTACCAGAGAGGTAACTTTCGGCACTGGCCGTGAGCTCCTTCCCACATGAATCCTGCTCTGCTTTAAGGAAGCAACAAGCATAGCTCTGCTACTTATACCCAATACTCAGCTCTTTTGGCAAATGATTAATGGCCTGAGTCTTGCAGTTGCTCACTTCCAGCTGGGCCAAGAGCTGCAAACACACCTAGGGAAGGGAAGGGAAGGAGGAATTGGAACGTTGGCTCGGTGGGGAAAGGAAAACTATTCGCTGTGTCTTTGTTTTCGGGAGAGCTCCTCCTCTCGGGAGTGGGATGCTGAGTGCAGAGCAGGGCCAGCGCCCCGAAACAGAGGAGCTGAAGCAGAACAATAGGGTGGGGACTCTGGATGGGCCCCGACAAGTGGGGTGGGCTGGAGCGGGGGCTCCGATCCATCCTTTTGACTTCATTCACACTTGCAGCTGCATTAGAGACATTTCCTGAAAGCACAGTAGGAAGAGAGGGGTATTCACTCACTCCACCCTCCATCTAACACCGTCCTCGCGATCCAGCCATGCACCGAGAGCCAATTCTGGCCTCTGGCAGAGCTGCAGGCCAGACATTACAAGCGCTGGTGTGAGCAGCACAGGTCCCCACCCGATGAGCAGCGCGCAGACTTGGAGCACAAAGGAGGGGTGCAGCAGCCAGAAAAGAATTTAAAAAAAAAAAAAATCAACGAAGGGAAATGCAGAGCATTGTCCAAAGTGGACGAGAAGGCGTCAATAATGGGATCTGAGTGTTTGGCTTTGGGATGAGGAAAGGTGCAGGCCATGGGGGATATCGGCTGAAAGGAGGCAGGCTGTCCTGGGAAGGAGGGCAGTGACAGCCATGCTGCACAGGGGCCTTGGGGCAGGATCTGAGCCACAGCGCTCCCACCCTGGGGCGAGCACACGGCCGTGTCCCCAGCACGTCATCTCCCACTGATGCCATGACCTGCAGGGAGCAGGGGATTGGGAACAGCTCGGTGACGAGCCCCACGCCTGACTCACCCCGGCCCGGGAGCCTGCGCGGCCCTGGCGCATCAGGAGCCTGCATGTGGAGCCTGAAAAACAACTTTTTTTTTTCCCCTCTTTTCTAAAAAACAAAAAGCCAGACGCCCTCTGCCAGATCTGGAGTTACTCAGGCTGACTCACAGCAAGGCTCTCCTGGCTCTGCTGGCAGTGCCTGCACGTACCTGGAGTGGGCTGTGCAGGCTGTGCTGGTGGCACCCATGGTGTCACACACCTGGAGCTGTGGCACTTCCCCGAGTGCTGTGACAACAGCCTGCTGCAGCCAAGCTAATTATTTTCAGCTTCAAACTTCAACCATTTTTGGTGAATCCCCGAATGAAAAAAAAAAAACAACCAAATAAATGAAGACTATAATTTTTTTTTTTTTTTTGTAAATGGGAAAAGTATTTCTTTCATTCTCCCATAATACGAATCCAGCAAACATGAAAAACATGAACCCAAACCAAAGCTCAGACATCACATCTGGGGAGAGACCAAGCATGGAAAATTTTAATCCAAAGGTTAACGTTTGGGAAGCTCCGAGTGTGTGAAAAGAGGGGTTAGATGGGTGCTGCTCCACGGCTCGAACAGTTATTGCCGCCAAGTGGCGGCTTTCAAACGGTGCCTGCCTGCCCCAGCCCAGGCACTTGGGGTCAGGAGCTAAAATAGAAAACAACTGAAATCACTGGAAGCAAACAAACACTCAGATCAGATGCTGGAAAAGCCAAGCAAGGAAGGAGCCAGCAGCAAGAAATGCAACTCGAGCCCTGTGACTGGGAACGGCCTCCTGACTCGCCCTCGGTGAAGCGCACCAAACCACACGGTGCTGGTGGCCCTTGCAACCCTCTCCTGCTCCCTGAGCCCTCCTGTGCCACCTCCAAGATCAACTGACAGCCCTGTGACACTCCTGTCCCAACTCTCACCTCCATCTCGTTTGCTCACTACCCTGCAGGGTCACACTCTGGTGGTTGTCACACCTTAGGGCTTTTTCCACCCCACACTTTTCTCACCAGAACTATCATTTCCTGCCCAAGGACAGAGCACCCAACTCTTCCCCTTCCCCCCAGCCCTTCCCCCTTCACCCCACCCCAGCAGAAACACCTCCCTGTACCTGCCCAGAGCAGCATCTCTGCTGCTGTCCTGCTCACTCCGCCCTTGCACCCCGAGCTGCTGGGCTCCTGCACCCCCAATCCTGCAGCAGAGCTCTGCCCTCTGAGCATCTCATGCCCTCGTTTTCCCCACATCCTGCCTCCAACATGCCTTTGTCTTCATCTTCTGCATTAGATTATGCCCTTTCCAGGCTGCTCCTTCCAGACACTAGAAATCTCTCATCCCCAAAGCTCCGACAGAATAGCATCCTAATTGCCTTTGTTAGCGATGGGGCCATGCCTGTAACATTGCCACGGCTGCTGCGAGGCCGGGTCGGCACTAACAATAGCTTAAAAGCTCCAGGAGTTCAGCGTGGAGCCCTCCCACACTAAACCAAACACAAAGAGAAGGCACCACATGTCTGCAAAGGCGGCCGTGGTCAGGTGGGTCGGAGCCCGGCTCCCGGGGCTCCCCGGGGGTGGGAAGGGAAGGCACGGCCCCGGCAGGCGTGAGAGCATCCGGCAGAGCCACGCTGCATCCAGAGGGATGCCGGCCGGGATGCTTCCTGGGATCAGCCAGGGCAGAGCTGCTCCCCAGGGCAGCAGATGGGCTCCAAGGAGCTGCAGCACCCCTGGGCTGGGGTGCTTCACTTGCCAAAAGGGCTGGGCTGCTTCTCTCCGGAGTGCCAAGCTCAACAGCTCCTGCCCAGGCATGGAAGGTTTGGTTTTAGGCACCTCACTAAAACAGAGCTGGGGTGTCATACATTGCTGCTCCCAAGGTGGTGGTGCTGACCAGAGAAGCATAAGGATGGATGATGGAGTTCAGCTCCTAATATGCTAATTTTGAGGCTGCTCAAGGTGTCAGACACAACCAGGCTGCTGGGGGACACACAGACACTGGCCAGAGAAGAGGAGAGAGGGAACTGTCAGCTGTTAGCAGAGAATCTCTGCAAAAAATAAAAGATGGGAAAAACATAAACTAGTGCACAAAAATGGAAATGGTTATTTAACAAACCATTGGGCAAAGCAACCCAGCTTCAGACCAGTGCCTTGCTTGGCTGAGCCCAAAATCCAGGCACCTCTCGCTCCCTGACCACATTCTGCAGGTAAAAACCTAAATATGCTGACAATCAACTGCAAAAACATGGAGATAAAAATGAAAAGGAAAGAGAAATGCAGGGAAAACACCAGGAACCTCTGCAGACAGTGAATGTTTCTCTAAGTATAGAGAAAAAAGGCTCTAAAAGCACATGTAAAGCACCTCTGTCTGGGCAGGGGAAGGGAATGGTGATGCCAAGGGAAGACCCTGAGGAGCAGCTGAAGGGAAATCGTGGCAGGGCTCACCTGCAAAGGCAGGGGACGTGTGTGATGAGAAACGTGAGCACAACAGGCTGGCAAAGCCTTGGCTCAGGAGTGGGCTCCTCCCTCGGGGTTTGTGCTCACGGCAGCGTGTGCTAGCACGCTCAGAGGAGCCCCAACAAAGGCCAGGCAGGCGTGCTCCAGCTGCCCGTGGACCATCGCTCCTGCTCCTCATCCCTCCAGCCAAGGGGGAAAATGTAATCAGAGCAATTTCTATTAGCAAGAATATAAAGACTTGGAAGCTCTGGGCTGTCTCTTGACAACTAATTAATTACCAGGTAGCATCCCCTTGAAGCTGCCAACACAGCGCACACAAGTTCCAGCATGATTTAGGGAGAGGGATGAACTTTACAATAAACTCTAGAATTTTACTTCATCTCCCGCCACCATCTGAGATCCTGGGGGAACAGGAAGGGGTGGCAGGAGGCAAAGTCTGAAGCCATCTGGGATCATCATTAACTCATTCACTCGTGGCCTCTGAAACAAAAACGCCGACTTTGCTGGGAGCAGCAGCTTCCAGCCAGATGAGCTCCTTGGATCCTCCATTTCTCAAATGCTCCTGTGCCAGTTTCTGCCATAGGGTGCTCATCCCTGGCAGTCCCCTTGCCTGTCCCCCAAGGCTCTGTCCCTCAACGCAGCTAGTCTTTGAAATTATTTAGAGCAGGAACTGTATTTCAAGTGACTTCAGGTGAAATGTTCTTCACTAACAGAAATAAAAAGGAGGAAGTGAAAAAGTATGGCAAGAAAGGGGGAAAAGGACAAGAGGAAAGGGACAGAGGGACAGCTGCTGACAGCTTTTATGGGAAAACACAGGGAAAAACCACAGTGGCAGAAAGTGTGGTATCTTATCCCCAGCGACCAAGAGGACTGGGATTGAGCCCCTGGACACAGTTGGTGTGGCCATGCAGTACCATGGCCTGCTGGTCCCTCACATCTGACCACATCCCATTGCTCGCTGTCCTTGACAGAGCATCCCTTTCCAGCTGATTAGTTGCTAATTGTTATGGGACTGGTGTGTCAGGGCAATCATGGAGCTGCACAGTGTGTCCCCATACAACAACTATCCCATGCTGGAGGAAAGGAGTGTCCCAGGATCATTCCCAGAAGAAGGACACAAAGGGACAAAGGCTATTTGGGCTACAGAGGCTGTCAGGGAGAGCAGTGGGAGCTGCTGACCTTTGCAATGTGCCAAGCTTTGTCAGGATATCTCATACAATAAAAAAAAAAAGATAACGACAAGCTACAGCTGAAGATCAGGATGTGTGACCTGTCAGGGAGCTGGGCTTGGGCAGCCAGGACCAACAATCTCAGAATGGTTTGGGTTGGAAGAGACCTTAAAGATCACCTAGTTCTAAGCTCCCTGCAATTAAACACTCCCATGATTCAGTGTAAGCCCTGTGGCAGCCCCGTGAGGTCTGAACTAGGAAACAACACGTGAAATGTGAGGATGTTTAGGGACAGTCATCCCAACATAACACTTCTCAGGCCCTAGAGCCACAGGGAGATGGGAGAGGCTGTTCAGTGTGGCACAAATGGCCTGAACTACCCAGTTTGGTCTGCACCCAGGGTGGTATAAAAGTGACCATCACAGGGGGACAGTGCTATGCTTGAGGACTGCCTGGAGGAGACATTTGACGTGTGACAACTCTCCCACCACTTGAGACAACCCAGGCAGCTTTTGGGAGCAGAATTCTCCATCTCCCTGCTCCAGGCCATAGCTCTGCTGGTGGCCACAGATTTCTCCCTTAGACACCAGCACAGCCACAGGTCATCTTGCTCAGGTGCAAATGTTCTGGGCTAAGCCAAAACATTTCTTTTCTTTTTTAAGATTTACTTGATGTAAGTCCAAAAACTGAGATGACATCAAAGAGCCCATTGAGCAGATCCCCTCCAGAAACACATGGGGACTTTACCTCGTTAGTACAAACACGGTTCCCCTGCAGACTTCCTGGGAACAGCTGAAGCAGCATCGCACTTCAAAAACCAGCCTGCACATCACAGGGCTGGGGAGGAGCTCAGCTCTGGCTCAGGATTGCTGTCAACCCTTTCAAAGCCCACGCAGGATCACACACAAAAATTGTCACAGCCCTGGGGGGACCAACTTTCTCTTTGTCCCCAGGAGATGGGCTGTAGAGGCAATGGCAGGGCAGGAGCTGTCACAAGGAGCAGTCGGGGAGGGCGTGAAGTCTGATGTGAAGGAGAGAAAGAGAAGACAGGACTTGGAGAGGATGGATTTACCCCTGCTGGGACTGGTCAGTGATTGTTTCCCATGAGCTAACAATAGGACTGAATGTCCCTTTAGGATTTCAAACCCGTGCCAAGAGTCCATCCTTCTCTGAGGGATGGCAACTGCCAGCAGTTCTGTCCCTGCTGCAGTCCCCAGCTCGGATCCGCTGCTGGCTGGGGTCTGAGGTCACTTCCAGAGGGACACAGGAGACCTGCAGGAGCCCAGGCTAAGCTGTGGCATGGAGTGACAATCAGGAGATATGCTGCTTCCTGGAAGAGTTGGAACTGATGTGCAAATAATGGCAGAAAAATGTGGGGCAAGGGAGGGTTAGAGAGAGATTAGTCTGGGGCACACTCTGGGAGATACACAATGTTAAGTATGAGGGCAAAGGAAATGAAAACTGGAAACTCAAACATAGTCAAGAATCCAATCCCAGCCTGGGCAGGAAGTTTACACTCTGCTTCTAAATATACATGTTTTTAAATCAACAAGCTTTCTTGTTCCTCAGCTCTACTGTACATCCACACAGAGAACGAACCGGATGGAGGCACTGCCAAGCTCTCCCAGCCAGGTGTTCCGTCCATGAGGGACAGGGATGGGTGACAGGCATCCCTGCCATGCCCCAGCAGGAAAGCAAAGGCTTCCCCTGCTCCTGAAGATGCTCTGGGAGAGCAAAATTCCCGGCTCTAAGCTCACTGCCCAGCACAAAGCACCCAATCCCTTGCAGGCAGACTCTCCTGTGCTCTCCGAGTGCCTGTGGATGATGAGGAGAGGGAACAGAATCCTGTGAGCAGAGCTCAGCTGTGGTGCCTCTTTCCTCCCTGCTCTCTGGCCACTGCATTCATGCTCAGCAGTCGGATAGTCACATTTTTTTTTAATTTGATATAATTATCTCCTAGAAATTACTGTACACAGCCTCTTGGGATCTAAAGCAATTAAGCGAAGATAAATTTCTTTCATGGAGCAAGCTGTCAAAGGATGAAGCAATTTCATTCCCCATTTGAAGTGGAAGCTTTGGGTCATGCATGGTTTATTTGAAACAATGCCATCACCTAAAGCTGCTGATCTTATCTGTCTCTCTCTGTCTCTCCATTTCAAACTGCTGAAGATGTGCAGCGTGGCACTGCCTGAAGTGATGACATCTGGCACCAGGCCAGCTACAGAAACAAGCTGCTCCTCCCCGAGCCCGAGTGCAAGAGGCCAAACATTCCTATTAAAAAGGGGGAAACCGAGGTGAAATCTGGGAAGAGCTGAAAAGTGGGAATCCTGCCCAAGGGAACAGGAGACCCACAAGCTCCAGGAGGAGTGAGGTGCCTGCCAGAAGGGGTGGCACTGCTCAAGCCAGGATGGGGCATCTCTGAGGGCTAACAGGCTGCCAGGCTTCCTCTTCCTCATCAGGCTGCCCTGAAGCTATGTAAACCAGGCTTCCAGGATTTCATCACGAGGAGGAACAGCCCATGCCCTTCAGTCTGTATGAGGAGAGACATGGCAGGGTGGAAATTATATCCCATTAGCACGTGCATGCTAAATCTCTCAGAATTTCCAGCTAATTCGCTCCTGTCCTCATGCTTCGCTATGCCAAGATGTTTCATTTCAGACCAAAAAAGCCACATAAAAAAATAAACTCATTTAAATAAATCATTCTCCAAAGTGGTGGATTTTTTGCTGGAGAGGGGAGGATGTTGTGGAGCAAAGTGTGGCGGTGGTGAGGGCTCTGCTTACCCCTCCACAGGTTCAGCAATGGAGATGCTCCCAGAGATTCCCAGGAAGAAAGGCATGCTTAGCAGGTATTCCATATTTCCCAAATGAGGATACCTGGAGGATCTCTTGTTTCCCACATCAGGACAGTTACTAACTCAAGTCACAAGGAGATTGGTGAGGATGCTCATGTCTAAATGGAAGTTGTAGTTTTGAGTGTGAAAACAAGCAAGTGCTGAGCAAATTCAGCTCCCACGGCCTGGACTGACGAGAGCATTTCATCCACGAGGCTTCTGCAAACCTCAGATCACCGCTGATTAAATCTTTGCTCATTAGAACTAAAAAAAGTTACTGGTACTAGAGGGAGCTAATAATAAAAACTGGCAATGGGTGCAAGTTCGAGAAGCATCTGGGTGACTTAAGAGCGTAAAAATGATCTCCAGAAGTGACCTCAGCACCAGACATGTGGCACGTCACCGACGGCTGGGAGGTCACTGCATCAGCTCCAGAAATGCACAGCAACAGGCACGTCCCCAACACACCCTGGGGTGCTGCTCCAGGGCCACTTTTCCACAGGAATCACACGTGGAACAGGTATCAGGTGAAGTGGCACAGCTCTGGAAGGATGAGGCAAACTCCGTCTTTTTCTGTGCACAGACATAAATCTCCTTCCTTCCCTAATAATGGCTGCTATAATAAACATCACATCGTTTATGTTTAAGATAAATACGGAACCAGAATGTAAATCTGGTCTGTTGTTCACAGACCAGGCAGGCAGTAACTCCTCAGAAAATACATTTGTCTTCATACCGAGAGCTTGTGTTTATGTGTGCATCCACCTATTCCAAGTACAACGAAGTTTTGGGAAAGTTTAAAAAAATAAATCAACGAAATGACTACAAATAAGAACTGCAGTTGTCACTATCCATAATATATAAACATATAGACAAATATTTGTTACATATGGTGGAGAAAATGCTTTATGTAAAATGCTGGTATGTAAAATGTTAAGGCAAGTTTTGTTAATTTAAATAAATTATGGGGTTTACCTTATGTTTAAGGAAATATATGCAAATATGTTATGGGGAAAAACGTGATTAAATTATCTGATGGATTAAATATCCAGCATTTTTCATGTCCCACCACAGATACAGCCAGGCCAGCAGCAGTTAAGCTGCTCATGTGGGGTCTGTGTTTGGGAAGAATTTTAATGCTTCCCAATGAACCTTCCCTTAGTACCCCCTCGTCGTCCTAAGGGACATGGGTGGCCTGGGGCTGAGGCACTGGCCTGAAATCCTGGGTATCAGGGGTTTGTTCTCATCCTGAAGCCAAGGCTTCCTGTGGGACCAGCTTGGTCCCTCAGCCCCGTGTACCTCTGTTGCCAATCCCTAACAAGGAAATTGCTTTTCCTTCTGTCACAACGTGTTGTGGAGATACGTTCATTAATGCCTGGGAAGTGCTTTGACTTCAATGACTTTGAGAAAAAAAAAAAACAAAACACCAAACCAATAAATAAGATCATGGTGGTGTCTTCTTCTCTCTCGGGTTTGGGATGTGACAGCAGGAGGGCACTGAGGGTGACAGCTCTGTCCTGCCACGGGAGCTGGGCTCTCCATCCTCACCCAGCCCCAGCCCAGAGCTGGCAAACGGATTTGGCATCCACAAAAACAACACAAGCTCCAGCTGGGAGCAGAAACGTGGGGAGCAGACTCCAAGCTCAACGACAGAGGTCACCTTCCGTCTCCCATAGAGACAGAGTAGATCCCCATCTGTTATTTGGGCTGACCACTCCCTGCATTCCAGCCCGTCCACTTCTTTGGCAAGCTTTGCAGGACGTGGATCTTTCTTATTCAGGATAACAATGAGGAGTTATTAATTGGGTCTTTTTTCGGGTTTCCTGAGGTCCTTCCCATAGCTGCGTTGGTGGATACCACAGCCGTCCTCGCCTTCAGATGAGAGTTAAGCATTTCAGTTGGGCAAAGACAAAATAGTGCCATGAAAGAGGGTCCCTCTGAAGCTGAGCCACAGGCAGAGGCCAAGAGTCAGGTCAAGGACTGAGTTTAGTACCAGAAAGAAGAGTCTGAGCAGTGGCAGCGTATCCAGCTGGAAAAGTGTGAGGCAAAGATGCAACCCCGAGTCCCAGGGACCTCTCATGAGATCCGAAGCACCACGTTAACACCTGAGCAGCACAAAAATTGTCTCAAGCCATGTTTCGTGCCCAGGGACAGCTCAGCCAGCCAGAGCAGCCTTTCCATTTCCTCAGAGTTTCTCTGGGTAGCAATAAGAGATGGCTCATTGGGAGGGGATCCAGCATTAATGGTGTTTTAATGAGGCCTTTCAATACACTTATAGACTAATCAGTGAATTCCATGAGGTCTGGGCTCTAATATGTCATTCCAAGCAGACTATAGCCATGGCAATACCTCCTCACAGCCAGAGCTGTGCACTCTCTGGGCCTGATATCCTGCCAAGAGGTGGCAGGTTTTGTGCCATTTGGGTGCTGGGGCAGCAGAAGCAAGGCCATTTCCCACCGGAAAATCCCAAGGGAAGTGAAGGGTGCACGCAGTGTGCTCCAAGGAGGTGCTGCACGTGCTCTGACTCTCTCTCCCTAGGTCACTCCACTACTCCCAACTCCAGGAACACACAGTCAGCGAGTTTCTTGAATAGGACATTTCCCGTTTCCCAAGAATCTGCACCGAACCTCTGGAAGCAAATTTTAGGACAAAAGGACTAAACACAACTAAGTTTCCCATCTCATTACATAAACCTGGCCTGACCATGACAGAAGCGAGGACGTTGGACAACGAGCGTCATCTGATCCGCACGGAAAGATCCAGCAGCGGGCACGGGACAAGGCTGATTTATCCTGTCAGTCTCTGCCCCGAGCTGCTGATCCCATCTCACTTCCAGAAAACACTTTAAAAGAGCCTCCAGCTGACAGCAGAGCCAAGCTGTGCAGGGCTGGCTGAGGTCTCGACACGTGCTGGGGCACGTGCACGGCTCACACCCTGATTCACTTGGAGCTGACACCGTGGTTGAAGCGCCCTGTCCAAGATGAGCCTGGAGGAGAGGCAGAGGTGCATCCAAGGCTGGGGAGGAAGGCATGGAAACATCACAAGCCACTTGAGAAAACTCCCCACGCACCGTGGTAGCGTTCCTTCCCTCCACATGCCAGGAAAGAGGCATTTCAGGGACAGGGAAGGTTCTTTCCACCAGCTGCTGGTTCTTCCCTCCCTGCTTCCCCCGCAGAAGATGGGACTGCCTGGAAGGCAGCACCTCGTACTTCCCTGCAAGCTGTGCCCAGACCACAAAGCCACTCTGCCTCTCACTGACAGGGGGGGTTAAGAGAACTCGTGTAACTGGATCTTAACACGTTGGCAGGTGGTTCCTCACCTCGCAGTGCGACTGCAGTTCCCACACACAGCTCTCAGCCCCGGGACCAGGCAAAGCAGCAGGACCTCAGCTCTGCTATTAGATCTGCTCCTCCTCGCCATCCTGCCTGCCCAGGGCTAGGGGAGGACCTGTTCACGCTTGGCTGGGGCAAAGGGGCTGTGGGGCTTTGAACTCCTGCTGCCCCCAGTGCCATTTCACAGCCCGATGCCACGGCTGTGCGTCAGCAGCACCGAGTGCTCGGCATGGCTGGGCTGAGAAGACGTGAAAAGCTCCTATGCCCCAGAGACTGCGGTGCACAGGATACGGCCTGGATTAAAATCTGGTCAGCAGAGGTCTTAAAATGTCAGCGTAAACAGGAGGGCAGTGCTGGCGGGGCCGCAGGGAAGCTTGCTCGGGCTTATGCTGCTTAACAATAGGTTCAGTGACCTGGACAAAGAAAACCTCTCCTGATAAAGCCAGCAGATTAGACACCATCTCAAACCCTCCCAGGCTTTCAAGAGAGCAACTCAGGAACGGGCAAAAACTGAGGAATTGCTCAGTCACCTAGTCGGGAACAAACCCGGCGCTATTGAATACAGTTAATGCCCAGCTGTGTCTGCAGGAAGGAGCAAAGGCTGCAGGACACTGGGAGTGTCCAGTGGCTACACAGGAGAGTGGGAGAGCACAGTGTCACCTCCTCCTGGGGAGCAACATGGTCAGCCACAGCTCAGACACACCAGGAGAGCAGCTCAGGGGATCCAAACCATGCCCGAGACTGTCCTGCCTCTCACTCCATCTATTCAGCTTATGAAAAAAGGGTGGGAACTGGGGGGGGCTTGGGACATATTTACATATCAGAGTTAGAGCAGCAACCCACGACTTCCCAACCTACAGCAAAATCCAATTATTGGAAACTGAGACAAAGCAAATTTAGCTGGGAAATAATGCATATTTTTAACAGTAACTGAAACTGGGTCTGGCGACAATTTGCTGAGGATCCTGAAGGGTTCTCAGCCTTCCAGAATCAAGGGTTTCTGCCTTCTACAAGACCTGCTGTTGGAAATTTCCTTGTGGTTTCATGAGGGAGAAAAAACCAGTGGAGATGGCCACAGCTTCCCCAGCTTGCCAGCATCCGGGGCTCTCCCGGGCTGGATTCCCCATTCCCAGAACTGACGCACACCACCGTGGGCTCCTCTTTGAAGAGGGGGTTTCTGACCTGTACGTTCTTCCCAGAAGCTCCCCGATGTTCAAAGCACCTTGCTGACAGACAGGCAGGTGTGCCTGTGACAGCGACCACCTCCCCAAACCTGGCGTGGGGGTGGAAGGAAGGGGAGCAGCCCCCCAAACGCAGCCCTGGGCAAGGCACGGGGGAGGGCTCCCAGCCCAGCTGTGACATTTCCTTTCACCTATACCTGTACAGCTGTTTCCTACAGGGCTGCAGCCTCGAGTGAGATGTGTGAGGCTTCTGTAGGTGCTTGGGAACAAGATGGAACAGAAACGCTTCACACCTGGCCCCAAAATTACAGCACGCTGGCAGGTGGCCAACATAAACTGGCAGAGTACCAGTTGCAATGGACATCAATTAAGCAGCCTGTCATCCTCAGACTGCAGGCTTTGCTTTTTGCGATCTGCATCGCTCCCTAAGCCTTCAGCAGCACCAGCACTGGAGTTTTCCAGATGGGATCATTTCCCGCAGATTCCACTCACTAGATTTATTGCAGGTTTTTTTTTTTTTTTCTTTTTAACCCACCCCTCCCCTTCAAGAGGCTGAACTGTTATTCCACATTGCAGATTTCTCCAGGGCTGGATTCAGCGTCCTCGTGCCGCTCCAGTGCTTGTTTGCCATCGGTTCCCTTCACCTTCAGCTGCAGAAACTCAGTTTTAAGAATATCCTCAGAACTCTCTCAGCTTAAAAGGCAATTAGGAACTGAGGCCAAATGATAACTGAACAGGATTCCTCTTTGGAAGATGCCCTGCACAGCCCTAGGAGAGGTCACTGGACAAACTTGTGCTCATTGCTATGATGCTACATTAAAACAGCACGGTTAGTGTTGCCTCCTCTGCCACCCAGACCTGGGGACATCCACTGAGCCTGGCACTTCCCACTTCCCACTGTGCTAACAGCACCTGGAAAAGGCAGAGAGAGCCTCTCGTGGTGCCCACACAGCCCCTGGCACTCGTGGTCAAAGGTGATGCCAAGGACAGCTGAGGAGTTCAAAGCAGGTGATGCTCTCCGCGCTACCTTCGTGGTGGCGTAAAACCCAGCCCCTCTCCCCCACCACCCCATGACATCACCTTCCAACATGGCCCATAATTTAGTTTAATTGCCTTTTACAATCCAAAGGCACCACATGAAAGGGAAGGTCGAGGCTGGGATGGAGTTCAGATACTGGTCAGAAAATGTAAACATCTCTTACTCTGCCGCCTCGGGGCTGCCAGCTCCTGCCAAGTCCCTGCTCCCAGCAGGGCTGCCTGTGGCAGGGATCTTTCACGGCTTGTTTGGAAACCCAGGCAGGCAGGAATGGAAGGAGTTTTTCAAGGATGACTCCTCCTTGGACTCTCCTCTTTGGGGCTCCGATCTCTGCTCACAGTTTCCCTTTTCCTCTCAGGACTGAGCTCCAAGCTGGAAGCTCTTGCTCTCATGGGCTGAGAGCATTTGCCTGCCAGCTGGAGGGAGATGCTCCAAGGCTATGGAATGGGAATATGGAAAGGATGCTGAGAAAACAGTTACATTTGCTCACTGGGGTTTTCTCTCTGCTTACAAAGAGTTTGTGCTCTCAGAGCCCTGGTATTGCTACCTTTTCTCTGATGCCTTGCAAAAAGTCCTCCCAAAATCACTGTAGTGTGGCCACTCCAAGGTGGATTTAATCCCTGGCATTCCAGGAGTCATTAGGTCTCGGAAAGGACAAAAAGCCTGGTGTTTAGAGGCATGACAGAGCTCAGTCACTCCAACAGCTACTCCTCCTGGGCTTTTAAACCTGGGGCTCCCTTTCCAACAAGCATCAGACATGACTACACACTGCCAAGAGATCTCTGAGAGTCTTAGGAAGACTGAAATACCATAAATAAGTGAAGTGAATAACAAGACAGGACTAATTTTAGCCCAAGTCTAAATAATAATTAGCTCCTAAAGAACTAATCCAGAGGCTACTGCCGATCTAGAGCATGTTGGGGCAACTAGAGAGAGGGTCACATCTGAACTACCCACCTGGGCTGAACAGTGCAGAGGAAAAGAGATTTGGGATTTCTAAGGAGAATAAAGCCTGGGGTTTTGACTATCTGCACTGACAGGTGAGTGAAACAAGGAACAGCACCAAGTGTGGGAAGCTCACTGACCACCCCAGAGCTGGAGGAGCTGTGCAATACTCAGCTCGTAGGTCTGGCAGTAAAATATTGCTAATTAATTTTCAGAGCCTTGCATTTTAGGGCTTTCATTTGCCTGGTGAGGTGAGACAGGGTTGAGACCAGTTGAGTGGTGAGTATCTGAGACAGTCCACTCTGCACATGAGCATGCACATGAGGGAAAGGGAAAAAAGTGCCTTTCTGTTTGAGAGGAGGGAACCACAGTGACTGGCCCTATAAGCACATGTATTAATCATGCACCGTCTGGTTTTAATCCACACACTGCTGATCCTGCGTCTCACTGTATTGTTATCAGGGGAAGGAGTATTTCTCCTCAATCTTATTCACCAGCCAAAAGCCTGAAAATGCAAAAAACACATTTGTGAAGTGCCTTCCCAAGGACCCTGGGCCCCGGACCTGGTGAGCTGGGGCTGCTGCCTTTTTATTGGCGTTTAAAAACCTTTTATTAACGTGTGTCAGGGCTGGGGGAGGAGAGACAGGCTCAGGTTTCAGGACCCCCCATGCAGAGAGGTTTATTGTGGGAAGGGACATTAACACTTTCTCCACCACATCTGCCCATGGCTGGGGCATGTGGCAGAGGGTGTGCAGCAGGCACAGGCCTGGGGGATGCACATGCTGAGCCCATGAAGAGCTTGAAGGGATGTGGGCAATCCATGCCTGCAGAGAGGAGAACCTCCCTGCTTCCCCTCCACATCAGCAATATCTGCAGCCCTCATCCAGCTTTGCCACGAGCTCCATGGGGTCACTGCAGAGCAGGATGCTCCCGAGACAACAGCATCCAGCGAGAGCTGAGGAATCCAGGACGAACCCCAGATTCCCAGGGCTGCACCCACGCACCCTCACCAGGACTCTCTTTAACCTCAACATGACCCAAGTGGTTTCCATTACTAGCTCCCCACAGCAGCACCGTGATTCCACAGTTGCCACCTTCCTCCTCCCCGACCTTAACTCAGCCATGGGTGCTGCTCCCTGCTCCTCCCTTGGGTCCAAGGGTGGGTGAGGGAGGTCCTGGTGGTGTCTCCTTGGGCTGCAGAGGCTGCAGACACAGCTGACAGCTCAGGCACCAGGCTGCATAGTTTGCTGCTGACTGGTACAGCCAGTGGTGTTCCATCACACAAGCTGCAGTGGAGATGTGCCCAACACACACACCCAGGAAAACAACACCGAGTTCTGCTCACCCCGGAGCCAGCTTTTGTTGGTTACAGCTCCAATGACAGTGCAAGAGACGATGGGGAAGCTCAAAGTGTCCCACTGGCTCCAGCAGGAATTCCAACGCGCGGCTTCATGGCAGCGAACGGAGTCAGAACGTTTTCACTCAAAATAAGAGCCAGGCCAAATGCTCAAAAACTTACTGAGCAACTCTGGCTGAATTCCGCACTCCATCTGCTAAATGGGACGTGGAGAACAAAAAGGAGTGGGAAGCACAGTGTTTGTCCTATACAGCTTACAAAACAACCACCCTCTTGGTAGAGCCAAGAACCCAACATCATTTTAAGCCCAATTCCCTCCAGTTCTGCCTTTCAACAGATTCTTTTTCTCTGAAATGTTACAAATTAATTAAGAAGCTAGGGGGTAAAAGAGTGGCGTATGGATTTGGAGCATCAGCAAGCAAGGTGAGATATCCTTGTGGCAAAAGCCAACTGCCTCTTCCTTGCCAGGCAAGTGGTAGAAAAGGGACCCAGAGTCACTCTGGCACACCAGAACCCTCCTCCCAGCCCACAAGACACTCACATTGTGCCATATAAAGAGCAGTACATTCTCATTGCTTCTCCAGCAAAGAATTTGGGCTGAAAACTGGGCCAAGACTGAGAATACAACAGAAAGAAATTGGGTGCAAAAAATAACTCCTGCTAAAAAGCAAGTATGGGAAAAAAAATCAATGCCAGAGAGAGCTGCTCCGCTGCCATCGGCTGCTGGAGGCTCAGGGACACAGATCCCAACATGCCACCATGCTCAGAACAGACATGCACCCTTCCACTGCCAACAGCCCAGAGATGTATCCCCTAGGCTCAGAATGGTTTGGGTTGGAAGGGATCTTAAAGACCATCCAGTTCCAGCCCCCTGCCATGGGCAGGGACACCTTCTACTAGACCAAGTTGCTCCAAGCCCTGTCCAACCTGGCCCTGGACTGCTGAACTGCTGAGGAGCTGGATTCATCTGGGCTCTGCACGCTACAGGGAGGGCAAGGAGCAGATGGTGGACTGGAGATGGCAGAGTTTAAGTTGGGTTGGGGGATCTTCTCCTAGAAAGTGCCTCCTAGAAAGTCACTCTCAGTGTGGGTTTGTGCCTCTCAGTCCTGGCTGGCTCTGCAGTGGCTTCTGCAACACCCAGAGTCCAACAATTCCTTCATTAATGCCACAGAGGGATGAGATTTGTGGAACAGGGCAGTCACTTGACTTCACTGACACAGCTGCCACTCCAGTCTCTTTCTAGAGCGTTTCCAAATCGCAGAAAATGGGGCAGGATCATCCAAAGAGGGCACTTTGCCTCCTATTCCAAGGTGTTTACCTCAACCCAAGTTGTACCCGGCCTGCTTTTAAAATCTCCAAGGCTGAAGAGCTCCTGAAGACTCACTAAGGAAGCTGCTCTCAAGTGCTGAACTACCCAAAGGTATGAAACCTTTCCTAAAGTCTCATCTTAGTCTATTTTGCTGCAATTTCTGCCCGTTCCTTCCTGTGCTTTTCAGCCTGGAGCTGGAGGACAGCTTGTTCTCCTCTCTGCCTTTTCCCCGAATTTCCTTTAGACTAAAAAGCCCCAGGTCACCCAGGCCCTTCTTGGAAATCAGGCTTTTGAGCTCTCTTTTCTAACTCACTGGCCTCCTCTTCATCCTCTCAGGTGTCCTCTGCACACTGAACATGCACACCTGCTGTTTCACCTGTCTGGCCATCAATAAAAAACACTGGTCAGAAAGAAATAAAGGGCTACAGGCACGGCCAGGCCTGGCTGCTTCCCTCTGAGATCAGTGCTGCTTTTTCAGCAGAACTGAGCTAACACCATGCCTGATATTCCAGAATTCCTGGGTGGCTGCTGCTGAGCTGTGAGAGCACCAACTCCCACCTGTGGAGTTGTGCAGTTTCTTTATAAAGCACCAGAACCAAAGGGAGCTGGGACAGGGAGAACTCAGCTCAGAAGCTCAGGTGTAGCTACAGGACAAAGAGACAAAGATGAGTGCAAGTGCCTGGCAGGGCAGGTAGATGGCACTCCAAATAAACTGGTGTGTGGTTAGAGGAGGCAGAGTTCAGGGAATACTGACCCCCTCCTACAAGTTACAGGGCGCCAGGGCTGCTGAGCCACCTCACCTGCCTGCTGGGGACTCTGGTTTGTGGCTACTGGGAAAACAACCTCTGTATAGGGAGTGGGGCACTGGGATTGCCCCCAGCAGAATCCCTGTGAGACCACCACACATGCTGGGCAAACCTTAGGGCAGCAATGGCAACTGCATGCTTCTTATTTTACCCTGTCAAACAGAGCCTTGAAAATTCATGTCTGCACAGAGACTTCTTGGACTAAGGTGCTTCCCCAAACTGGGAGGGCACTTGGTTTTACTGGGAGCCCGTGCTCCTGTGCTGCAGGCAGTGCTGAGAGCACAGGTTGGGGCAGACAGAGAAGTGAAACAGAAATTTGCACCTTTGGGTCCCTCTGTGAGAAAGGTCCTGAATTTCTCACCGTCATTTCAGGACAATGTCACGAAGAAGAAGTGGCACAGGGAAAGGCACCTTGCCACTGTCACACGCAGGCTTTCCACAGAAACCTGCCTCTGCATCCTCACTTCTCCTCCTGGAGCACCAACCCCTCGGGGAGGGGACACTGCAGCTTCCCAGATGAGCCACGTTTTTGGAGCTGCAGTTCTGCCTCCGAGCAGGAAACTGCTGAGAGCCACTCTCATCCTGCCGTGCCTCCGAGGGCGTGCAAAACAAATGCCATTGTGCCTCCTCCATCCCCCACCAGGCTCAGACACGTTCTCCAAGTGCAGCCCCCAGATCCCTCCAGGCCAGGTGGTGGCAGAGAGCAGACCCAAAACCCCACATCAACAAGGGAACTGATTTCATTATTCTAAAAACAAACAGCCAAAGGAAAGTTCAGCCTAGAATGGGCTCGTAGAGCAAAGAAAGGAAAATAGAGAGCGGGCAGTGGGGAATGCTTCATATTCCTAAAAGCCTTTTGTACGTTAACACATGGTGTCTGCTTCTCTCTAGTCACCTATTTATCACTCTCCTCTTTAGAGAAGGAAAAAAGTCCTGGCTGCCTTCCTAAGGCAGAGTTTTGTGGCCGGGGGGAGGGGGAGGGTGCTTTAAGCATGATGCAAACCATTTGGAGTGCACCGAGAGCTCTGCCAACACAAGCTGCACTATTTAAACAAGTGAGGAAATGATCGTATATACAACATGCCAGCGAGCACACACACACCAGAGGAAGTCGAGAGGGGTTTTCATGACACAGAGCTGGATGTCAGCGGCTGAAAGGTCGATATTTTCCCTTAACACCCTTCTCAATGACTTAATCGTGTTCCGTTTGCACAGAAAACTTCCCAAGAATAAAAGTCTGGAGGAATCGAGGGGGGATGTTTGGCCTACTGCTGACCTTGTCCGAGGTCCTCTCCACGTAGCAGGGCTCCTGGGGGGCGACCAGCAGGGGAACGAAGCCCGAGAGCAGCCGATCCTCTTCCAGGCTAAGCAGGGCAAGGTCGTCATCTGGGTCCTTGTACAAGGGCACCTCCGACTGATTCACTGTGGTCAGTACGTTACAGAAGTCAGCCAGCGTCGCCCACACATCTACTGAGACCCTGGGAGAACGAGGAGAGACGTGAGCAATTCAGGGCTGGAATGCGCTGGGAGTTGCCGGCAATGCCGCGGCGAATACCAGAGAGGTGAGGCGAGGCGAGGCACGGCACCGCTGCTGCCCTGCCCCGCGGGACACGGCTCTGCAGCTGCGCTGGCACCGACCCCGCCAGGCACCGTGACCCTCGCCCGCCAGCGCTGACCCCGGCCACCGTGTCCCCCACCCCTCCTGCGTGGGGACAGCTCCCGGGATGTCACCCTTGCCGCTGCCCTGCCCGCCTCTGCCCGCTCCCCCAGCCCAAGCGGTGCTGCCAGGAACCCAGCCCGCTCCAGATGGGAGAAGAGATGAGTTACTCCATTCTAAAGCCTGCTGGGAGGGCTGAGTGAACACCAGCCTTACTGTCGGGGCTCTTAGGAGGGCTCTGATCCACTCTGGGGGGCTCCAGCCCAGCCTGGAGCATCCTCTCCTTCGCACAGCTCTTATCTGCTGAGAGCATGTGCTGCAGCCACGCTCTGCAGCACAGAGATTTTCTCAGCTAAACCCCAGCCATGGCGGGGTGGGGGGAGTTTAAAGCCGTGTTTTGCTTCTGGCCATGGGTTTCAACACTCACGAGTGACCTGCAAAGCTGCCTCTGCCATGTCTCACGTTCCCAGAGTGGTGGTGATGTGCAGGGTGCGAACACGAGGCCATGGGTAACCCTGGACCGCTTTCCATGCATTCCCATCACACATCCCCATGGCTGAGCACAACACAGGAAGGGGCCAGCACCCCAGAGAGAGCCAGCATGGAGAAAGCAGGGAAACAGGTAACAAACACAGGGGTACTACAGCTGACCAGGCTGCCTTGCACTGCATTCCTCCCTTCTATTCCTACGACCACTCAGATTGGGGCTTTTTTAGGATGTAAACTGGGATTTAAGTAGGAAATAGGGGAAACTGGGGCTGATGTGCTTCTGGTGGGCTGCTCCTCCACCCCACACCTCTGGAGAAAAGCACAGGGAATCCAGCATCCCCAGGGGTGCAGCAGTGACCGGTGCGGGCCGAGGCAGCCCAGGGATGGAGGGAGGCCCCCCGCTCTTTGAACTGCTCCAGGTGGACAGAGTCTGCACTCGGTTATTTACGGGAATCAATGTACCAGGAAAGCACACTGAAATGAAACATCTTGTTTTCAAGAGCGTCCTGGGAGCCAGGCAGAATGAGGAGCCATTAATCAAAGCCCGGCACGTAATCAGCACACATGTAACGCAGAGTCGCCCACGTCCCCAAGCCAGCCCTAGCCCACGTCCTGCAGAGGAGAAGAGGTCCTTCAAAAACCCTCTGGTCACAGCCACCAGGAGCTGGGTTCATTCACAAAGCTCCATCGCTTGGCTCAGCCAGGTCTGGCTGTCAGAAATGTTTAAATATGGAAAAAAATAAACAGTTGCAACACGTTTTTCGGAGGGATCTGTCCGAGGCCCTTTGTGATGTAATGGGAAACGCTGCGTTTGTGCTACCAGCTGGAAAATAAACAGAGCTGCGAGGGTTAAAAGGAACTGAACTTTCCACGACCCCTATCTGCAAAAGAAGAAAATAATAAGAGGAATGATCCACTGCCCCACAGCCCTGATAGTTTATCCTCCGGCCCGGGCTGCAGAGACAAGCACCGGATGTGATAGGGCTGCTCTGGGCCACCTCCAAGGCGAGCTCTGCCCATGGGAGATGCACAGGGCTTGGGAGGCTCAGCCTCCCCCAGTGCCCTGCTGGCAACCAGGCTTGGCTGCCTGAGGCCGGTCACATAGCACTGGTGGGGCCCCACGGCCACGAGGGCTCGCTGGGATGAAGGAGGTGCAGAGGCATCAGCAGGGAGAGGAATGGGAAAAGTGCCCGCGACTGCCGGGGAATGAGAGCATTGGGATGTTGGGGACAGGCACGGATGCAGGGGACATTCCCAGGGGGCTGGGACAGCCAGGTGCATGGGGCCGTGGTGGAGGAGAGGGGGAAGAAACACATTGCAGAGAGCTCACCCCTATTCCCAAAAATCAGAGCTGCAGGCAGGGGATGATGATGACAGTGAGGGTGGGAGGGAAGGAGGCAGAGGGCAGCAGCAGGATGCTGGTCTGGACTGGGATTCACAGCAGGGCAGGGGTAGTGGTGGCAGAGGTATCAGCACAGATAAAGCACAGGGAGCATCTCCTTCCACAGGGCTTGGCATCTGATGTCAGAAAAATGCCACAGCAACAGTCACTGAGCTGGCACTGCTAATGCCCTTGCAGGCACCCAGCCCAGCAGTCCCCTTCCCTCTCCCCCCTCGGCAGCAGTGCCAGGCAGGGCACCCCTCACCACCCCGGAGTGTGAGAGCAGTCCCTGTCACTTCATCCTTCACCTACAGCTTGACGGTGCCTTGCTACATCTGCCATTTGCCACGGATGTGACAGATTCCCGCCCTGGGCTCCCTCCAGTCAAACCTCAGACTCTGCTGGCTCCCTGGCTAGCCAGCTCTCACTGCAATGCTACCCCAGCAGCGCCCTGCAGAGCCTTCAGAAAGCCAAGAAAGAAGAAGTGTTGGCATTTTTCCCCAGTTTTCTCCTGTGATGGCAGAGGCAGCACTGCAGAGATCAGTTCTGACCATTTCCTGCCAGCCCCTCGGGAACACCTCCTCCTCTGCAGCACAACTCCCATCACTGCCACCACCAACATCATTCACCAGCTGCCACTGCTGGCAAAACCAGCGAGAACAAATGGCTCACACCAACACCTACAGCCCTGTGGATCTCCTGCTGCGACATGCACTCACCCTGGAAGGTCACACAACACTTGTGAGCCCCGTCAGCCTCCTTCTCCCCACTGCCCCTGCCCAGGACCACCTCACAGCCACCCCCAGGCATTTCTGGCTTATACCACCCCATGGTGCTGGAGCCTCTGTGCAGAGCCCAGGCAGTTCCAGGTGCCTGGAAGCTCTGTGCACGCACAGTGCCACGGCTTTGACGTCCCTCTGCCGAATTACTGACACTGAGCCCAGGCACGCAGCTCCCAGGTAGAGGGACAAGGCTCCCAGAGCTTTTAACCGAGGAAGCGAGAAGAGGGTTAGCGCGAGGTCTTTCCTCGGAACGGGGGTTCATTCACTTCCCCACAGACACATTTACATTTGCTTATTCCACTAGGACAGGAAAAAAAAATAAGAGCTAATTTCTTTTTTATTGCCTCAGGATTCCAGGTTTAATGTAGCTGTCAGTGTGAGCGCAGCCCAGCTGCAACGCCGACGGACACGGCCTGGCCAGGCAGCGGCGAGCTGGACCACGGCCCCGGGGCCGAGCACCACCCTGGTGAGGTTGGGGATGGCTCCTGGCAGAGAGGATGCCCGGATGGGCATCACCACGTGGCAAAAGGCACGCAGGGAAGCGTGGGGAGAGCAAGGGATCCAGGGTGAGCCCCGATGGTCGCCGAATCC
Source organism: Vireo altiloquus (assembly GCA_013396875.1). Lineage (NCBI taxonomy): Eukaryota > Metazoa > Chordata > Aves > Passeriformes > Vireonidae > Vireo > Vireo altiloquus. The sequence goes on along the minus strand of VZRF01012839.1, from coordinate 88,143 downwards.
CCGCGCGGGGCTCCGGCGCGAGCCGCCATCCTCACCGGGGGCGCGGGCTGCCTGGTGATTAATATCAAGCACAATGACCCCATGTTACAAGCCTGCGGGGGCCTGTGGAGGTGGCCATTTCCTGTGTAATACCAGCTTGTTTAAACACTAACATCCAAACTCCACAGCTGCAGCACAAACCCGGAAAGCGCGGCGCAGAAGAAGCCCTGCATTGTGTTCCCAGCCGCGGCCGAGCCGCGCTGCCGTGCAGATGGCAAACGCCTCGGGCTGCGCTCCCGGGGCCAGGCACCGGCACCGCCGGCTCCCGGTGCCCACCGGATGAGGTGCTCTGCATCCTCCTCCCGGGTTTCCTCTCTCCTGGACCACGGGAAGCTGAACTAAAAGCGGCTCCTTTGCGAGGAGCAGAAAGGGTTGGCCGTGGGAGCTCTTCCCAAAAGGTGGTCACCAGGCTTGTTCTGGGCTCAGACAGAGCAGGATCAGGGGGTCACAGCCCTTCTGCATCAGTGATTTCCCCCACTCAGTCCTGCACATGGTCATCCATAAACCCATTCCTCTCCCAGGTACCTGCCTTTAGAGCTGGAGGGATGCTCTCCTCCCCAGGAGAAGTGCAGTCTCCTCCCAGCCAGCCTCTGCTTTGCACAGCCCCCTTCTCCACAGAGACTTTTGGCTTCTCCTTTGGTCGACTTTATCTCCAATCTCAACCAGGTTTACACTACTGAGACACCTCTGAGCCCTGGCTTTGATGTCTCGATAGGGAAACTCTGGTGGCCAGCATTACTGAGGCTAGGATCTGCAAAAGGGATTTTCCATTTAGTCTTCAGCAAACTCCAGCGATGTCTTGGCACCCCTGTGCAAGACTCTGTCCATCCCTCCCAGTGGGAGCTGCCATCTCAGTGACACTTCTCCACAAGAACGATGTGATGAGAGCAATCTGGCACATCTCTCTGGGAAGGTAAGCTCTAGAATGTGCTCACAGCTTTTGGATTTAATTTAATACTCGGTTTAAATTAACCATTTTTAAATGCTTACAGACAGTCTCCACAAACTGAGAGGCCCTTGGCCCGGCGTGGAAGGAGCATGGATTTGCCAGGGTCAGCCCTGCAGCAGTGTCTGTCCAGCCAGTGGCTTCCCCACCAGTCCTTCTGCTTCATTTAGCAATGGATTAATTGTGGCAACAGAACAGAGCAAGGAGGAGCTTTGCTCCCTCTGTCCAGCCCTCTTCACCTGCTTCCCAGCCATGTGTCCCAAACGGGGATGGAGTCACTTGTACAGTGGCCTCCTTGGAGATCCACCTTTTGACGCATCTGCTGCCAATATCTCTGCCTTAGGGCATCCACCCTGCTCCCTTCTCCTCAGAATCCCTGCTTTTACACCCCAACCTCTGCAATTTACGCCTGGGGACATTTGGTCTGAAAGATAATTCTCCAGCTGCCTTAAACAACCACCTGCAGAGAACTCAACACAAGGTTTGCCACGAAACGAGCAGACAGAAATTAATTTTAAGATACAAAAGTGACAGCTGCTTGCTGCTAGGAGACCTGGCAACACCTGGTTCAGACACACAATTCCCGAGGCACTGAAGCAGAGATGTCCAAGGTTAAGTTTAGCTCCTATTCTGGAAGGACATGAGGAAAGAGTCATGGAAGGCTCACTGAGCACCTCTTCCAAAATAGGAAGAACACTCTTCACCTCTCAAATACACACAGAGAGGTGTTTAGGAAGTCCAACAACTGGAAACCTGTTCCAAGGCATTCCCTGAGCCATGATGATCGTGCAGCCAGGAGCTGGATGAGTGCACTAGACCACGAAGGGTGGACTTGGGGAAAGATGGAGCTTCTCACCTGGGTTGAATCCAAAACTGCTGAGCCCCCAGGTAGGAAGAATGAACCAGGGTTCATTCCCAAGCTCCCACCAAGAAAAAGGACCCCAAAGACATGGCCTCCTGAGCCCCTCATCCCACTCCACGGAGCCCACTCCTGCATGGCTCACATCCATCTGCTGGCTTTCGGCAGTGCTCACCCCTCACACCTTTCCCTCCGCCTCTGTCCAAGGGGGAAAGCAGAGAGCTGAGGAATTTGGTGTGNTTTTTTTTTTTTTTATTGTAAGGACTCAAATCCAGCAGTGTGATAAATGCATCCGAGCTACAATTAGGAAGATATATAGCATCAGAACGCGAAGGTCTGGGCAGCGTGGTGAAACGCGGGCTCTCCGGAGCCCCAGCTATGTTTCCCATTATGTAACCCTGGTCATGGGCAGACAGCCAGACTCCAAATGAAAAAGAGACTCTGGCTTGGCACCGTTTCTATTTTCCTATCCTCATTCGGGGTCAGCGCAGTGTCATACAGCTGCAGAGAAAGCTCCGGGGATTAAACCTGGGAAAGACTCCAAGACCAGGACCCGGGTTCAAGTACCAGCTGAAAGCAATAAACCAACTGCCACAGCTGGGCTGAGTTTAGACGTTCTCAAAGTCCCCCAGCTCTCTCCCATATGAAGAAGAAGCGATTGTGAACATGGTGAGCGAGGTCTTGGGACACACAGCCCCAGCCCAAAGCTCTGGCTGAGTCCTGCCAAGCTGCCCTGCTGGCCACAAGCCCAGCCTAGCATTCATCCAGGGCCCTGGATGAGCTGCACTTTGATGAGAGCTCTGGGCTCTGAGTGGGCTGCCAGGTGGGTACGGGGCCTGTTTTTTCCAGAAGCTTTAGCACATTCATGGCATCCCTGCAGGGCGTTGCTGCGCTTCAGGGGATTTCTGCATCCCTTTTCTGTGCCCATGCCACCACAAGGGGCAAGGAAAGTGGTTTAAGAGTAGCCAACCAGCTTCTCTGTTGGCAGTGGTGGGATCTGACAGCAGGTCCCAGTGGCAGGAGCATGTGTGACACGGCACAGGCCCCTCACTCAGCTCTGCAGCTTGGCATCTGCACTTGCTCCTCATGTGCTCTCCCTGCTCCTGAGCTCACCCTGCCCATAAACCTTGGCTTACTCCACCACGCCTGCTGCTCTGATCCATGTTTTACTTCTAAACTTCTTTGAAGCTGCTCCTATCTAAACCCCTGCACTCAGTGGCTCTACCTGGTTCCTGAAGAGCCCCAGGGCAGCCAGCAGGCTTGTGTCAATAGAGAGCTGAAACACTAACCCTGTGCTCTCCTTTTCCTTTCCTAGCCCCAGGGAAAATGTTGCAAATCCCAGGTCATGCCCAAAAGCAGAGCTGGTTCCCTGCCGTTCATCACTACCTGCATCTCCACGGAAGCTCAACCACTGCTTTCCCAGAGTCCTGGACCACCAACACCCATCCATACAAGAGTTCTGGGCTAGAAGAGCAGCGTGGCTAAGGTAGATTCTCCATGTGAGCCAAAGAGCACCAGGCTGGAAGAGCTGGAAGCCAACATGGGGCAGGTGGGACAGGATTGGCACGGTGGGACAAGAGGGGCTGCTCAGCCACCCTCCGTGGAGAGGCTGAGCAAGACAGAGACCCTTGTTCCTCCACTGAGCACATCAGGGCCTTGAGGAGCACAGCCCCCAGCTTACACCCACCGCTCCCCCAAAAGCCCTGGGGTGGGCTGCCACCTCCACCACCACCTTCTCTCACCCCACGGGGCGAGCAGGAGCCCACACCTGCTCTGTCACCCTGGGGGGACACAGCCCCGTGCCCCGCAGGAGGGGGAGCAGCTCGTCCTGGGGCAGGCGCCGAGCGCTGGCTGCGTGAACCCAATCAGAAATTCCATCTCCAGGCTGCCCGTGGCCAAGGGCTCGGCAGCTCCCTGCGCAGGCAGCGCGAGGGGAAGGGGGGGATTGGTGCAGCCGCGTTCACGTGATGGATCCCAGTTTGAGTTCCTGCCCAAAGATGGGCAGCAGTTCACATGAGCAGGCAGCGGTCCCACACCGAGCAGCCGACAAACAGAAAACAGACTCCATCTCCACAAAATGAGGCCCAGAACTTCCTGTGTGAGATTTCCATTTCCTCAGCCAAATGAAAAAGAACTGGAGTAAGAGGCAATAAACCAGGAGAGCAGGACTGGACCTGACGCACGGAGCGGGGACCCATTAATGGTTAAGCCACTTTGCTGGATTACTCTTAATGCGCCTTCCCATCACCCTGGGTTCTGGCTCCTTTGGATTAACAATAAGACGTGATTTCAGGCTCTGGATCCGGAGTACCGGAGGCAGATGGAAAATCCTGCGGGAAAGCAGCTACGGAGCATGCTCAGACGCTGTTTCACATACTCCATACTTGGCCCCTTTGCTCGATTTTCTGTCCAAAAATATGCAAATTGCCTAGTCCGCATTATGGACTAATGGGCTGAAATCAGCCAGTTTAGAAAATTAACCCTTTTGTGCATTGCAGGGTAGGGACAAGTGGTTTCTGGAGCAGAGGGGAGGTGACTTTTGGAGCTCCAGGAGCATGCAAGCTGCTCCAGGCTAGCCCAGCCCAACCAAGGTTGGCCTGACTCAGTTGAAAAAAAAGGTAACAAAATGCTTATGCTGGAAACGGAGTTCCCTCTGGTCCAGAGGAAGGCCCTGCCTGTCCAGCTGGCTGGGCCAGCGGAACACCTAAAGGAAGGGTATCCCAACAAAACCAGATGCACATCCTAAGCAGAAAGTAAAAATCCACCTCATAAGCCATCTTCTAACACATGGAAACAAAGGGAAGCCACCAGGCATCCTCCAGCACCACTCACGCATCAGTGAAGAAGTAACTGTGTCACCAAGGGTGACAAATTCCCAACATTCCCTGGGCAGTGGGTCCTTGCCTGGGTGCTCAGGTCACAGTGCCACAGCCAGCAGTAAAGCATGAGCAAGGGGGAAGGGTGGCACGAGGAGCTCAGGGAGGGAGCAGAAACCAGAAGGTGCACGTACTGTTTGGGGAGCTCAAGAGACGTTGGAGGAGGATTCCAGGTGTCCGGGTGGCCAAGCATCCAGTCCGACCAGACCTTCACACTGGGGAGCAGCTCCTTCAGGTCCTGGGGCAAGGCAGAGACCTTGATGTCGTCCTCCTCATCCTCCTGCTCCATCTCTTGTGGCTGAGCTGCAAATACAAGACGTGAGAGCTGAGGCAGCTCACCACAGCCAGGCTCAGGCAGGGACTGGGAAAGTATGACACAGATCCCAACATCCCAGGCTTGGACGCACAAGGGAACAGCCACAACCCACAGCAAGCACAAAGACAGATCTGTTCCCCCTACACGGACTGGCCTGGAGGGTAAGCCAGGGTGTTTGTGATCCCTTTACTGAGAGCAGCAGGGTGCCACTGCACCAATCACAGAGATAGGACACCCAGGTCCCAGTTCTGGGAAGTTTCCCAGGTGCTGGAAGAAAGCATGGCCTGAATCCATCCCTTTCTTCCGCACATTTCAGTCTGCACACATCAGAGGCTTTCCTGCAGCTGATCCAGCTACAACGTGGGCAGAGATTGAGATGCTGGGGGAGAATCCTAAGGCCCCAACGGAGGGGAAGGGATGTACAAACCAGCAGGGAATGAAAGCCTGACCCCCACCAGGCTGCCTTGTGGGCCCCTGCATGGACCCTGCTGCTAAGCCCTTACCTGGCACACATTCCCTCAGCAGGTTGGTGCACCTCCTCACCAGGAGTGCAAACATGGAGAGCCCCAGGGCCGTGGCCTGTTCCTGGATGACAGAGCGGCAATCCTCAGAGATGCACTCTAGGAGACAGAGAGGGTTTGGGTCAGATGTTCCATCCGGTTTCACCTTCGCAGCCTCCCTTTCTGCATCCCATGAAGGGCAGGGGAGAGCGATCTCCTAACTCACACCTGTCCCAGACATAATTGTTCCATGTAGGGAGGACAAAAGGTGGTGACTAGCTGCTGTGGAGCGGGAAGAGGTTGCAACCACCCTGCCCACATCATGCCCAACCCCATGGTGTGTGCTGAGCCAGCCAGGACCATGCTGGCACTCAGGGCTCCCAGCACAGAAGCTGCTGCTCGGGGTTGATGCCTTCCCCTGAGGAGAGGGGTATGTTTAAGTGTTAAAAGGGTAATTAGCTGCATGTTTGATCGCTGTCCCTGCTGGAGTTTTAACCTCAGCAGCTGAGGAGGGGGCTCCTCCCATTAGCTCCTCAGTCACACAACAGCTTGTCAAGAGAGCTTAATTGGAACTGTTACTCAAGGAGATGCCACACGACCACAGCTCTTCCAAACAGAGCCGGCTCAGAGTGAGAGCAAATCCCCCCGGCACATCTACACCCAGCCAGAAACCACTTCTGAGGCTGCTGAGAGCAGTGGGGAGCTGGCTCGAGGGAACTGCCTGGAGCCGGGCGTGGGTTAGGCCAGGGAGTGCTGCAGGACATGCCAGCCTGCTCCAGGGCTCCCAGAAGGAGTTTAAGCCTTAAGGGCAGCCTTTGCCCTCCCAGTCCCTAGTCCTCCCCATCCACATCCTCCCAAGATGTGGAAGAGTGCCTGGCTGGGGAGAACCCACACGTTTAGGGGGTTCCTGTCCACACATGCCATTTATTCTGTGCAAGATGCTCCTCGCTGGCTTGCTGCAGGATCAGAGCTTCCACCCTGAGAACAGCTGCCCCAAGCCAGGCAGGGGATTTTTACAAACTCACAGGTACTGACTCTGAATGGGTGAGTGAAGACCCAGGGCTGAGATAGGGAGGGAGAGCCCCGTGAGCCCCCCCAGCTCCCAGGCACCTCTGCCCCAGACATCAGCACCAGCTGCACATCGGCACGGAGAAGATGTTGGGAACTGAACTGCCCAGATGTGGCACAGCAGGGATTTTGAGCAAAGGGCAAGAGGATTAGAGCAAGACACTGAGACCCTGTTTAAGCCACGGCTAGCAAAACACCTGAGGTGCACAGAACAAACAGTGGGGTTTTAAGGACAGATCATTTCAGAGCAGTGGGGTGAGAGGTTAAAAACAACCAAAAAAAAAGGACTAAAACACACCATGAAATTACAGGAAAAATAAGGAGGAACATCTGTAGGCTGGATTGACAATTCTTACAGCTGTCAATGAGTTCAGTAGTCAGTGTGGAGACCACTGAGGGTAACCCAGGCTGGCACCAAAGGCACCTGGTAGCTGAATGAGGGTGCTCTGCTACCGGAGCCAGGGCTGAGCCAGGGCCGCAGAGCAATGGTAGGAAGTGCCGTACTGCAGGGGCTGTCAGCTTTTGGAGGAAACATAAAACTAAAGATGTGACCACTCTGGGACAGTAAATCTCTTTCATGAAGCCTTTCCCACAATTAAGAGTGTTAGTCCCAGTGCTCTGGCCACAGTCCAGTCTAAGAAATTACAGTCGTCTTCCCCGCGCTCCCTCCTCCTGCACTCGGGTGAGATGCTGCACTGTCTTCACTTCTTGTCTTAAATGGACACACAACAAGACCACAGCGGTCCAGCTGCCACACCTAAGTCTGGCAAGTCTCCTGGGTGGTGAAAATCTTCAGGCACTTCAGCATGGACCCCCACACTTTGAGTGGGCAGCCCCCGTGACTCCAGGCACTGCGTTCAAGCCAGACTCACGGTGACCTCCAAGCTGAGCTGGTGCAAAACCTACACCTTGATCCCCTCCAAACAGGCAAAGCTTAAAGGTGTTTGTGATGGTGAGGTGATGAGCGTCCTGTATTTCAGGGTGTATTTCAGAGACTGGCTGCAAAAGCCAGACCAATGTTCTGTGGTGGCTGTGGCCAGGCATGGTCCCAGCCCTTCCCACTGCCACCAGCAGCTCTTGCTGCAGGCTACAACTTCCCCACACAATATTTAACAACTAAAATACGGTAAAAGGCTTCTTGCACCTGAGCTGTGGCAGGTACAGCTGTCCACCAAACGCCCTGTGTTGCTGCAGAAACGAACCATGTGCCCACCAGCTCATAAAGCCACAGTGCCCTGAGGTACCCCAACGATGCTCAGCCCTGGCACAGCCTGCAAAGCTGCCCACCGTGCAGGTGAGAGCAACGGGACACCCACATTTAAGGGCTGTTTCCACACAGTTCTAGCTCCGCTACCATGGGTAGTTGTCAGCTCATCATTAAACTCGTAAAATGCACTAAACTCTCCCAGTCCTTAAAGCTCATTCACTGGATGAGCTCATTGGCCTCATTCCCAGGAGGCTGCCTCAGCAGGGAAGGACAAACATCCAGGTGGGTGCTTGTTCAAGACCACTGAACATGCACCAGCAAAGGCTCTTAATTGTAGGACAAAAGGGGAAAGTGCTATAAATCAGGAGAAACTTTCTCTCTGAGCCTTTTCACCACTTTCCTCGGGAGGCTGGGAGCTTTGGCTTTCCCTGAGCTGGGAGCCAGTGGCCAGGGCTAACAGAGGCTGTGGGGACAGCTACTCCTGCCACAGGAGAAAAGGTGAGGGTACAATCAAAGGGCAAAATACTCGGGGTGTTTAAACAGAAACTTGTAGAATGTTTTGAGTGATGGGCAATAAAGAAAGCAACTCTGTGCACCCACTGTGTGCACTCACAGTGTCTGAGCCTACCCTGGCACTAAGAGGAAAATACTTTGCAGGAAATAAGCTGAAATGAGGGTTGGAGCAACAAATCTGCTCCGGAGCCCACAGAGCATCATTACTTCTGAGCTGAGCAATGGTCTGTGCTGCTGGTAATGCACACTAAGACACAAACTTATTGGAAAAGAGATGTTTTTAGAGGATGGAGTGACACTTAGGTCACTTCTGTCCCTGCAGTTGCACTGCATTAGTAAAAATGGAGATACCAGCTGCCATCGAGCAGGCAGAGAGAACCTGACTGCCCAAATCAAGGCAAACCTAATTCCCAGATCTGTTTTCCCCAGATCCACAGTGGGTGCAGGACAAGCAGAATGAGTATCAAGTCAACAGACAACCCTGCACCCTATCCCTGCAGGCTGACAGGAGACTTCAAGTGGCATCAATGGCACCCCAACAGCTAAAGCTGCCACAAATCCACCCCACTTCCTCCCCTGAAACCCCAAATGGGGCTGTAATCAGATAACCCTCCCAATTCACACCCAGCCATGCCACACAGCTGGGGCACACTGTGGAGGTGTCAGGCAACTGTGGAAAGAAATCACACACAAAAGAAGGTGCCACAAGGTCACAAGCTCTGAGGTAGCTGGAGCTGTGGCTCCTTTGTGCCACAGCAGTGACACTCCACAGGAAGCCATCCAGCACCACCTACCATAACACATTCCCCCTCCACCTTTCCCCCTTTGTAACCCAGCAAATGTCCCTGCTAATGCCAGCCCTGGATAAACAGCTCCTGTCACGTCACCTCTCAGCTCTCGCCTGCGCAGCCACCCTGCGAACACGATCACGCAGCTCAGCGGGCTCACAAATGTCACCTCTCAGCTGTGCCACTGCCTTCAAAGGTGCTGCGTGGGTGGAGAGGCAGGTGGGCAAAGCTGGCACCTCTACCTCAATAACTGCTTGTTAAACCACAGCCTAAGGTCAGGGCTCCAGCACTCGCAGCCAAGACTGACTCAGGGTAAATTTACGCCGTCGTCTGTGTTGCTGCACCAACACACAGCCCCTGGAGCCACACTGCAGCCATGGCAGGGAGCTGAGCTGGCCTGAAAAGCCTCCTTTTGGGAGCTTCCTTAGGCTGGAGCTGTGTCTTGACCACCTGTAGTCCGACATCAACATCAGCAAAACTCAGGTCCATGGAACGCCGCACGGGGCTAGAAAGGAGCAGGCAGAGCATTTTAAAGCAGAAGTATCATCAAACACTTTGAAATTACTGATTTGCACTGCCCCGCACTTCACAGGCTGAATTTGCCTCAACGATCTGCCTTTCTGCACCAGAAAAATCAGTGAGGGCCCTGCAGACCCCTGCAAGCCCCTGTGAAGGTCAGGGCTCTGGAGGCCAGCCAGGCAGCAGGACATGAGCTGTGACAGTTCTGAGCACCCATGCCTGACACTCGCCACTTGTCAGCCCCTTTTTCCAGCTGGCTCAGACTTTGCTGAGGTTTCCATGCTGGGTGCCTGTCTCAGCCTGAATTCTCCTGGAAATCTTCAGCCAAAACAGCTCGGCCACTTGTAAGAATGAGGCTAGGAAACAAGATAGTGGCTTACCCCTGTTTGTAAAAAAACACTTACAACCTTTTCCTTGAGCTAATCTAGCAACTGCAAATCCTGGAACAAGGATCTGAGATTTTGCTGCAGAATAACCTTTTTAACAGAGAGTTTTCCTGTCCTACTAGAAATCTGTCCACACTTGGCCAAGCTATAAACATCTGAAAGACAGCAGTTTTTCCATATTCAACAGGAATCCGTTTCAACAGTTAAAACCTGCTAAGATTTCACCTCCCCGAGCATGCTCCATCTTCCCACCTCCCTTCACCTAACCTGTGCTACAGGCAGCAGAGCTCCCATGTAGCACGTGGGGACCTCTGTAAAAATGTCCTTGTAGGAGTGACTGCTGCTTGCTGCGAGCTGCAGAATGGACCCAGACTCCTCCAACTGGCGCCCAGGCTATCTGCTCTGAAGCCAAGCCCAAAGGAGAGAGAGGGAGAGGGATGGGATGGAAAAAATGGGAGCTGATGAGCATCAGGCTGCGAGCATGGAGCAAAAGCAACTGGGAACCAGGGACGGGTGGTTTTTCTGAAGATCAAGAAAAGCGGCTGAGCTGCAGAGGAGTCCTCCTGTTTCTCTGCGTGTAGGAAAGAGGGTTTTTTTTTTTCCAGCTGAGGACTGGGCTGCACAGGGAGCGCTGTTTTCCTACCAAGAGGCAGTTTCCTGCAGGGATTGCAGAGAGCTGGGAGGATCAGCAGCTGCAGCGCCCTCTGCAAGCACCTACCTGGGCTCTCCCGGGGTCTCTGGGCTCTGCTCCCACCCAGCCTGCAGCAGAGCCCAACCCAGGACTTCTGCGGCCATAAATCTACCTGTTCCACAGGGGAGAGGGTGAGAGATGGAGAGAAAGGGGACTTTTGTAGCGGGGAGAAATTCGTGTTTCTCTGAGAACGTTATATTCATGGAAAACATAAACCAACTGTCGTCAAAGTCGTCTGAGCTCAGGAAATGGAGCGGCCGGGAGAAGGCTGCCATGTGGCCGGATGTTATGTATTTCTAATTAGTGCTATACATCTTTCAGCAGCGAGTGTCCTTTTGCTGGGAAACACAACGCGCTGCCCTTGTTATTGTAACTGTCAGAGAGTGCTTAAACAGATAATCTCCAGGAAAAGTGATAAACACATCCCCTCTCCCACTAGGGTGTGCAAAACAGCAGTGCCAAACCTTTATTAGGGCAGCGCAACCAGCCACAGGAAATGGGAATGGGAAAAGAGCAAGGGGCAGCCGCCTACGAGGAGAGGGATTTGCTGGAGGAAGCTTCTCGTGGCTGCTCGAGTGCCATGTGCCGAAGGAAATCCTGCGAGGCACAATCGGGGCACAGCGAGCACAGGACATGTGGGCTGCTGACAGGGATGGGGCAGGGGCTGGGAGGGAGGGCTCCCAGCTCTTCTGCTCCGAGTGTGCCCCCAGTTTGGATGGAAAGGAGTCAGAGCAACCCCTGAGCTCACAAGCAATCAGTGGACATGCTCCTCCATCCACCCCTCCATCCATCCCACCTAACAAAACACAAGGAATGCCGAACTTTCCACAGCTAAAACAATCCCAGCCAACAAGCATCAAAGGAGACCAGAATCCTTTGATTCAAGCAACCAGACTGCTCCAGCCAAGGGTCAGGAGGGCTCCAGTGGGACAATTTCCATGCTGGCCTCTCCGTCCTCACCTGAGCTGTGGCTCCAGGCCGGGAAGCCCGGAGCAGTGCTGGCAGCAGGTGATCCCAGGTGCTGGCAGAGCAGCAGGGATGTGCTTTGCTCCCAGGGAACAACAGCTGAACCCACCTTTCCTGGTGACAGGGTGAAGGGCTGTATGGGAAGGCACGCAAAAGGAACGAACAGTTCCATGGACACAATCCCAAGGATGACATAACAGGCTGGCCAGGGGACACAGGAGCTGCAGGAGCTCAGTGAGCGCAGGGCTGGGGGCGAAGGCACCCTGCTGATGTGTCAGCACATCAAGTGTGGAGGCACAGACAACTGATTCACCAGCCGGCTGCTGCCCTGAGGGGGAAAGACCCAGGCTGGTCACCTCGGAGCTGACACCACCTGAAGGCAATTCCTTTGCTCCCTTGGCGCTCCAGACGAAGTTTTCCCCGTGAGTCACTCCCCGCCAGACGCAGCCCTGGCAGGGCTACAGGGCAGCCCCCCGGGGTGGGGCTGTCTGCAGGAAACGGGTGAGGAGAGCCCCGCTGCCGGCCCTGGCTGCTGGAGACTGCACACAACCACGGGAACACAAAGCAGCAAAGCCAGGGGGACGCTCACAGCTGTGGGGCATTTCCCCGACAGCCCCTCGCAGGGGACCTGTGAGTCACTGTGGGAACTGGAGAGTCACACATGCACTCATCTGCCCCAGAGAGAGCCTGGGAACCTGGAGGTGCTGCTCAGCCCTGGCTCATACCCTGGGAACGATGGGCAGCTTTCCTGGAAGGACGCTCCCTGACTCTTGAGCAAACAGGATGGCAGCCCCAGCCCTCCCAGCGCTGTGGCCGAGCTGAACATCACCACCTGCAGCATGCAGGGCGGAACCCCTCCCAGAGCAACTTCTGGGTTTTAGAAATAACCTGGATGCCCCCGATCCACCTCCCTGTACTGATGTCTCCCCATGGAGAGGCAGGAAGGTTCTGGGAGGGTCCTGGTCGCAGCAGCAGCGGCAGCACCGGGGAACTCGCTGCACGTGTTCCCAGAGCAGCTGGGGCCGCCCAGGAGCCAGCAGCTCCCTCTGCAACCCTGACTTGTCCGAGGGAGGGAAGGAGGGAGGCCTAGAAGGTGAGGAATGCCGGGGGCCTGGGGAGGATGGAGCAGCTCTCCCTGTGGAAGCCATTAGATATTCAACACTTCATTTGTTTCCAGCCGTCCTGGACTGCAGCGCTGGGCTCTAGGACGGGAGGCTCTTCTCTGACGTAACCAGGAAGCAGCTGCAAAATTAAGGAATCCCTCATGACATCATAAAAAGGGTCGATGGTTTACAGGGGAAGGTATAAAAATTAATGACATATTCCCACCCGAAGCAGCGAGCCTGCCCAGGAGCCACAGGGGAAGCCACGCTCTGCCCGACACGAAGGGGCTGCCTGCCCCAGACTGCTCAGTGCTGCCAGCTCCCTTTGGCTGCTCCAGGAGCTTGTCTCTGGCTCTGATTGTCCCTAAGCCCAGGCAGGGCTGGATCCTTGCACCTGGGGTGCGATAACCAGCGCAGTATATCCTTCCTGACCCTGATGAACAAAGCTTTAGGGAATGACTTTAGGGACAGCTTTCTTGTGTACTTGGGGCTGGCCAGGAGTCAACGACAAAAAACATCATTGTGAAGTGACTATTAATAATGATAACTTAATAAGAAGTTGTTAATTTCCACGGGGAAAGCACACACTGGACAGGGTGTCCCAAACACCCCAATTTCTGCAGCTCTGGAAGACAAAACAGGACCTGCAAGAGGAGGCAATGGCAGTGGGACAATGTCCCTCTCCACCACACAACCCGGGCTAGGTCAGAAAGAATGACATTAGCCTTGAGGACAAGCACAAAGCCATTTCCACTTGAAAAGGGAAAAGGATAGTGGTTTAAAATTAACTACAGCCTTTTCCAGGAAATATCAGTGGAAAGAAGCAGCCATTTTTAGAAATGTTATTCTCAGAAATTTCCTGAAAAGACCCATCAGTCAAAACACAGATTGAAGCCATTTCCACTTGCACTAAGCAGCACTTCGGAGCTCTCCCTACACGCTTGGGGTGCTTGACCCAGCCGGCAAGGCCAGGATCCTGCTTTGCCCTGCTGACCCCAGCGAGGCTGTGGGAGTCAGTTTGGGATGTGGAACAGCCCACGGAGAGTCAGAAACACTCTCCCTGCCTGGGGAGGCACACACATCCCAGTTGTCACTAGTCACATTTGCACTGAGACATACCACTCCCCGGTCATCACAGCAGGGGAAAAGGCACCTCCAGGCTCATCCATGCTGGTAAATCTGGAGGATTGCCAGAGAAACTCTCATTTCTCAGCACTGCCCTCACCGGAGTCGCTCCGAGTGCGGGAGCTGACGCTGGCACTTGTGACACAGGCACAGCAAAGTCTTCACTGCAGATCCCCAGAGCCACAGGTTCTGCTGCCAGCAACTGACAGAAACGTGAATTTGACCCGTCTGGCAGCTGAAAGGCTGGCAAATCCAAATGGATGTAACTCCTGGCTGGCTCATAAGGAAGCGTGTCCCTTCAAGCTGGCACACTGGCTCATCAGCATATCTATAGCTCCAGACCGGCCTGGCACCAGCTGTCTCTTCCTGTGGAGGGAGTATTTGCCATAAAATGCACAAGCAGGATGGGACTGAAGATGCTGCAAAGGCAAAAAGGCCTAGAGGCGAGCAGGGCATTCAGATGAAACAGGGAATGCTGCATGAAAGAAGAAAAGTCATGGATGACAGAAATGGAAAAGGGTTTTAGGGGCACTGCAATGATGCAGAATGATAAAAGATAACCCCTGATGGCCTATCCTCTGTCTGCATAGATCTGTCAGCCCTTTTTGAAGATGCCAGAGCTATGAACCTCACCAAAAGAGCCAGTGAGGAGCTGGGGAGCCTGGCTGGGTTACACGGCAGCATGGCAAGAGCTACCAGCTTCCCCCCAGGAGCTGCGTGTGCCCGGCTATAACTGTGTCAGATGTTATTTACAATGGGAGGAGGTGTGAACAGGGCTTCCCATGAGACTTCCTCCAGCCCCAAGACAAGTTCTACCAGGACAAATAACAGCAGAAAATAACAGGCAGCATTTTGCACCCCTCAAGCTCTTGCTGGGGGTGGGCATGTCCTTGGCAGCTAAATGTGAGCAGACAGCCTGGAACTGGCTTCCTTGGGTGTGAATCTGGGTGAGCACTTTGAGCCTGCAGTTAAAGCTCATGAGAGCAAGTGCCTGCAAACAGGAGCATTCAGAGAAAGGAGCCTTTGATGGGGCAGGAAAAAGCAAAGTGTGCAGCTTCCGTTCCAGCACATTCCCTCCCTCCTTTGCTGCTCTTCTTCTTATGGTTTCCTGAGGGCTCAGTGTGTCGGTTTGCAAAGCAAATGCCAAAGCGTGAAGTGAAATCCATGCCCTCCTCCCAGCTCCTTGGGAAGAAGGAAATCCCAGGGTCTTCATCAAATGCTTGCAAGCCTGAACTGCCTCCCCACCTCCCACTCCAGCCTTGCTTGGTCCCTCCAGCCTCCCTGGCTGATGGCAGTGGCACCCCCAGCCCCAGGACACCCCACCAAGAGGGGCACAGCCCAGCCACTCTGCCAGCAGTGATGCTTACCTAACACTTTCCATTATAAGACCTTGGTTTCAGTTCCTAAGAACTTTGCCAAACTTTAACCATTTAGGCTGCAATCCTTCATGCCAAAAGCTTTCCTCGAGCTGAATTTATTGGGAAAATTTTAACTACAAAGGTTCAGCCATTTGCCAGAATGAGGTTAGGGAAAATATATTGTTCTTCTCAAGTTAAAAATTCTTTGACCACTTCAGCAAAATCCCTAGCACCTTCACACTTGGAGCGGGAACCAGAAGTTTGGCAGGGGAGAGCGAAGGGGTCTGGGTGTGCCTTCTGCCACCTCCATCCTGCTTTGCCAAGGTGGGGGCCTATGGAAATCCACGTGCTCGCTATCAGACAGCTCTCTCATGCCACTCCAACCAAAGCAGCTGGTTCATCTGCTTGGACAGAAGAATAAACTAAGCCAGGAGAGGCACTGGAGAGGGAAAGGCAGGTGGAAAAAGGGGCTGAAGCAGCAGAAGTGAGACACAGCGTAGCAGCCCCTTCTCCAGCCCCCTCACTGCTCTGCTGGCACCACAAAGTGGCTGCTCTTCCCAGCCCCACACATCCAGTGTCCCTGCCGTGGCAGAGGCTCGTGTGGTGCATCCAGATTTATGTGCCAGCCGAGGACCCCAGATGAAGTCAGCTAGGTTCCATGGGGGAGCTCACTTTTCTGAAAACTATGGAAATTACACATGCAAAAATCTTTCAGGACACCAGACTTGGAGGCATCTATGCAGCTTCAAGTCAGCTCCATCACACTTACTCACCATAAAGCCGTCCTAACGACACATCACTTTTTCTCCCCTCAAGGTACCATTTTCAGTCAACACAGAAAATTAACAGGCAGCAGAGACCCTCCTGCAGAGTGTTCTGATGTGCTGAAATGTGCACATGTTCAGTGAGGCTGAGGGCTGCAGGACAAGGTCACGGGTTGGGGGATTAAGATGGAGAACTTGATTCCATTCTTCGCCTCGGTCCTGAACTTTCAGGGGGATCCAGAAGTCCCCTTACCTCCTCCCAATGCATGTGGCCAACTATTTTTGTCACTCACTTGTTGGCTGGCTGCTGACACAGAGGGGATTGAATCTGCAGACACTGGGCAACTCTGCTTTGAGTAGGATCAGAGGCAGCTCCCAAAGGATTTTTTTAGGAGAACTCCAACTCCTGCGTCTCAAGCTGGGCAGTCAAGGGACTGGAAATTCCTTAAGCTCACCTCCCCATCAGTACCTGTCAGAGGTACCATGAAATAAGGCACCCAAACCCAAAATGCTTTGAGCACAAACCAGTGAGTTTACCCTATCCAATTATCTGGACCTGAATGCTGAAGCTCTTCCTACGCTCCATGTGGCACCGAGCACGATGATAACACTTAATCAGTGACTCCTCTGGAAAACTCCCAGGAGAAGGGAAAGGAATTTTACAACTAAAAGGACAACAGGAAAACTGAGCCTGGGATCTCTTTGCCATATCATCACCTTGTCTATCACAGGAGGTTTTATCTGCCTTTACACCACACCTCAAGTGCCACCGGGCACAGCCTTCGAGGTTCGCTCTGTTTGGAAACAACCCCTCCAAATGCTCCTCGTGAGGATACAGCCAAGTTCACCCACCAGACCTCTCGTGGCGAACAGGGGCTGTGGTCTTCTGTGGAAATTTGGCAAAAATCCAGCTGCGAGTGGTGCCACGCAAAGGGAGGTTCTCAGGTGTCGAGCGAGCGATTCCCTGCGGGAAGGGCCGTGACCACAGGCAAAAACCCACAGCACGCAGAGAAACCATTCCAGGAAGTTTAACATCCGAGCGCCCCTGTTAGAAAATATGATCTCAGTGCTCCAACAACTCACATGGAGCCGGAGCCTTGGGTCCCAACGCACGTGCGGGCTCGCACTGGCGATGGAGCCCCCGCCACGGCACTCAGGAACTAAAGAGCCTGAACCCTCCACATTCATTAACAAGCATAAGACATCACGCTTTTATGCCAAATTCCTCTTTTCCCCCGTGATTTGAGATAGGATTGGCACGACTGTGATATTCCCTGCAGCTACCGTTGCTGCAGCATTCCCAGCACGGCCATACAGAGGGACAGGCTGAGCTGGGGGGGTGATGGGCTCGCCCTGGGGTGCCCCAGTGCCCCTTTTGTTTGCTGCTGCGTCTCCTGGCAGGAGGACACGAGGGAGCTGCGGGCTCCAGCGCTGTTTCCTGCAGAGATTTGAAAACCTGTTGCAGTTCCAAAGCGAGCTTCGATTTCACTGTGACCAGCAGCTCGGAGACTCATAGTTACTATACAGCCGAATAAAATATTTTTTCATAAATTTAACGCCAGCATGTCTGTGTTTGGAAACTTTGAAAATCCATGTTGTATGGTTTACTGCACTGGAAAAGGTGCCAACAGAGTTTCAAAGGAAGGGAAGTGTATAACTGTTTCCTTTCAAATGCATTTTCCAATGGGATCCATTGAGGGAAAAGGCTGGAACTAACTAAAACATTATTAAAAACTGTTATGAAAAGAGACAG
The DNA here is from genome assembly GCA_013396875.1 of Vireo altiloquus. Classification (NCBI taxonomy): domain Eukaryota; kingdom Metazoa; phylum Chordata; class Aves; order Passeriformes; family Vireonidae; genus Vireo; species Vireo altiloquus. The sequence continues at coordinate 70,366 of VZRF01012839.1, read as the reverse complement.
AGAGATGGAAAAAGATAGACAAAAACTCCAATACACAGCCGAAAGGGAGGGAGGGAGACAGGCGGCAAGAAAGGGGATATGGGCAGAAAGACATTTTGGGTGGGGAAAATGGGGCGAGACGGGGAGTTTTAACTGGCAGTCGCCCTTCGTGGTTTCATATTGTTGCAGATCAATTGATCAGGATTTCAAGTGCTGCTGGCCCGGTGGCACAAGGCGAACCACAGAGTTGGCTGCGAGCGCAGCCCTTGCGAACTGCTGACCTTCAGTTTTCAAACCAAAAATATTCCTTGGGAAACGGTTACACCAGGTCCCAGCCAAGCAAAAAACAAGCACTACGGACCTGAAGGAACGCCCCGAGTAACTTACACCAAAGCAACAACCAGGGCTAGTAGCCTGAAGTAACTCCCTGGTGTGATTCAACTGGCAGTAACCGCGCGTGACATGTGTGCAGAGGGGCTTGGCTCTTCCGTCCTCCCGGAGCGGGGAGTTCTCCAATCACCCTCCATCGGGATGAGCGTCGGCCCTCAAGCCGCTCCCGCTCCGTTGGCCACGCTCAAGCTACTCCAACCAAGCCTATAAATACCAAAGCCATTGGGTCCATATAGTGCAGTCGCAGCCTGATTCCAAAACCACCGCTCCAGCTCCGGGCGCAGCCCTGGGTTTGCTGCCCCGCGAGCAAAGGGGGAGCTGAAAGGGGCTGAGAACACACGTTTCGTCAAAGGCTTCAGTGCCCTGGCCATCAGGAGGCTGCCAGGGTCGGGGCTGGATCTCTGTTGCTCTGCCAGGCTTCAAAGAGCCAGGCCGGGGGTGGGCAGAGCTCGGCGTGTGCCTGCAGAGCTCCAGGCCTGTGGTTCCACGGGGTGTAGTAACCCTGGGCTGTAGCACACATGTCGAGGGATGAGGGGAAAAAAATAAACAGACAGACAAAAGAATGAGGATGCTCTGCCAATTCCAATTGTGCAGCTTTTATTTTAAATGCTTATCAAGCTGAGAAAGAGCAGAGTTCTTGGAAAACAAGGTTTCCTTTCTTCCCATGCCAGTGTCAAACACCCTCAAGGACGGGTACAGCACAGGCGCTCGCTGCCGGCCGCCCTCTCCACAGCCGCCATCCTGTCCCATCCCACCCGCCTCGGGAAGGGTTTCCAGCTCACAGCCCTGGTGTTTCTGGTAAAAAGATCTCTCTGTGATTTATTNTTTTTTATTAATCTCCAATCTGGCTGGGTTCAAATTATGGCCAATTACCCACCAACACTTCTCGCTAATAAAATAAATTTTTACGGGCCCTAATTACTGCTTTCGCTGAACTGCTCTACAGGAAGCAGAGAGGCTGTGGCTCTCCAGACGGCAGCAGACAGGAAAGCTACGGCGAGGAAGCTGTGAGTGAAGGGAGAGCAGCTCGGAGGAGACGGAGGGGGAGCGCGGCGCTGGGTGCCATGCGCACGGCGCTGGCCCGGCCGTCAGGTCCCCGTCAGCCGCTGCACCCACCACCTGTGACGCAAGGCTGCTGCTGGGGACAGGAGTGACGGCCGCAGCGCCACACCGGCATCCGCGGACGCGAGCCGGAGGGGAAATTGTGTTTGGAAAGAGGGCTGCATCCATCACACGTGACGGAGAGGCAGAGCTGCCTCCCATCGCGCTCCGGCCTCGCAGAGGGGACCCCCGCCACCGGCACAGAGGGGAGGCGGCTTCTCAGCCCAGCGCCCACCTTTGGGTTCTCTCTGTTCCAATCGCGGTTAATTGAAGGAGACACGAATAGCAGAGAGGTAGAAAATCCCTCTGAGAAGGTGAAGCATCCAGTCTGCTCCCAGCTACACTCCTGCCCGCCAGCACAGCGCGGCCCCAAAGGGGGTTCCCAAGCGTGACAAATGAGTCACCCGCGGGGTGACTGCAGCCTGCAGCCCGCCCTGCCTGAACCCTGCTGCTCCGGGGGAAGCAGGGAGAGCAGAGCCGCTGTTCTCCGTCAGGGAACACCCTCCGTGGCCGGAACGCCGTGGCAAAACCACCGGCTGCTGGAGCCCTTCGGAGCGCGGCTGCCACGCAGGTATCCCGGCTCAGCTGGGGAAACGCGGCTCTGCGAGATTGATTAATTCTTTTTTTTTTTTTTTTCTTTTTTAACCAGGATTACACTAATTTTCAANCGGGGGAAGCAGGGAGAGCAGAGCCGCTGTTCTCCGTCAGGGAACACCCTCCGTGGCCGGAACGCCGTGGCAAAACCACCGGCTGCTGGAGCCCTTCGGAGCGCGGCTGCCACGCAGGTATCCCGGCTCAGCTGGGGAAACGCGGCTCTGCGAGATTGATTAATTCTTTTTTTTTTTTTTTTCCTTTCTTAACCAGGATTACACTAATTTCCAAGGCCTAATGGAGTCCAGCTGTGATGGGGAGGCAACGCTGCAGTAGTACAAAGACCTTTACACGTTGGTGCAAACTTGTACAAGGCTCAGCACACACACACACACACACTAAGCCCTATAAAAAGGATGCACTGCAGCGGGATATTTTTAGTCTTGACAATACAGCCCTAAAAATACGACTTCGCTAATACATCACTACAGAAATATTCCCAGTGTCCATTCAGGAACGGTTTAAAACATTTATTTTTGTTTCCTTTTGCAATGGTCAGAGAGGAGGGAGAAAATAGAAACTCATTGATAAGAGGAAACGAGAGAGACATGAAAAATTGAAAACTACCTAAAAGCTCATGGAGAGGTTTATTTTATTAGTTCTTAATAAATATCTTGCAGATTTCCTCAGGAAATACACCAGATCACATGTAAAATAGTTTGGTACTGATGTCAACTGTGTCAGCATATGAAATCTATTAGGGTGAAGCCACAGCAGGGTGATCAGCGTGCTGAAAAACTGCACGGCACTGAGGCGAGGGGGGGTGGGGGGAATCTCACGGCCCTTCCAAATTCTTCGAGAGGTAAAAAAGTCAGCCAAGACGCAGAGAGAGAGAAAAAAAGATCCCACATCCTGCTTTGCGCTGCCAGCAATGTGAAGTGCCCAGAGATTAATTCTATGTCTGGCCTGGAAATGTGACTTTAAAGCATTGGAGGGAGCGGGGAGGAGGAGGAGGAGGAGAGAGGAACGAGAAGGCCAGGAGAACTGGGACTGGCACCGTGCCACCGACCCCCCTCCCGTCCTTCCCGAGCCGTGTTTCAACGTAGACAGCAGTAAACCCCAACAGACGGCAGCTCCCGGGGCTGCCAGGGCCTCGCACCAGCTGGGGCGCGTCTCCCGCTCCCCGTGCAGATGGAACTGGGAGCATCACTTCCGCTGCGCCTGCTTTTAAAGCCACCCGGGCCCATGTGGCCGCCTTTGGCCGCTCTCCACCACGGCCCCGCGCTCGCTTGGGGCCCCCCGGGTGGGACGAGCTCCGCTCCCAGCACCAGGCACGAGGGTTGTCAGCCCTTGGCTCCTCGGGCTGAAGGGTTTATGCTGTTCCCAACCCGCCTTTGGCAGCCGGAGCCTCCTTCTCCATCCCCGTGCCATTACCCGGAGAGCAGGCGCTGCTTACGCAAGACGCCCCTGCTCCGCTCCCGGGGCCGGCAGAGAAGCACCAGGAGTTCACCGAGCCAGGGTCAGGGGGCCAGATGATCCCAGGAGGGGAGAAGGGGGAATGGAGAAACTCCACAGCCAAACTCATCCCCATAGGGTATCTCCTTCCCATTCCACAGCGACATGCTCCTGCCTGCTTCTCTGGGGTGGGACCTGAGAGCCTCGGGGGCAGACAAATCACTTGTGTCCTCTGTATGTCACCTACAAGCCAGCCCTAAGGCCACCACCAGCCACAATGACCAGCATTAAAAATGACCCTTCCATCTGAGAAGGGCAATGTACCTTCAGGGCTGTCACTGAGACAGGATTAAACTGTCCTGCTCAGCGAAGCTGGAATGAGCATCACACAGCCAGGGTGACTCCTGAAGGTCACACCTTCCTCCTGACTGTCACTTAGCCCAGGCAGAGCCAGCTCTGTGCTGCCAAGAACCTGCTGCACAGCACACGCAGCCTAATTAGGGAAAATAAAAGATCTCCACACCTAAACCTGTCTGGAGTCACCTCCTCAGATACACTCAAGACTAGAAACACAGCCTTGGCTATGCTGCCATTCCAGATCTCAACATTAAGGCAAGAAGAGATCCCAACGAGCCCCGCACAGTACGGGGCACAGGATTCCCAAAGGGATTGCAGCCTGTGAAAAGAGGAAGGTGAGATGGAGCTGGCAGAGGATGAGCCCGTGGGGCAGCCCCTGGGAATGAACTACCCTCACCGAGTTGGCAGGCTGCACCCAAATCTGAACGGGGCACGGGGCGGGCAGCCCTCCCTGCTGACACCTGGCAGGTTATAAAACAGCCCCGCAAGCTCAATCAGGAGTTTTACAACTTCACAAAGCAGCATAATTAGCCTAATTATACAGTGTTCTCTCAGAGAATTAAACAGAAATACAGTAATTGACTTGGTGCTGCTTAAAAGCACGAGGAAATCAAAGGTGCAAGGCACATTAAAGAATCAGAAATATCTCTTCAAAAGCGGGAGGATTTCCTGTCACGCTGCAAACATCTAAAGCTTCACCAGAGCTGCTGCACCTGGTGCACCTCACTCTGACTCCCCGGCACCCCTCTTTCTCCACCACCAAAGCTGGGGAGATGCAGAGACCCAGGACAGCTGCCTCAGCACCTCCTTTCTCATTTCACAGCAGGACAGACGGACACAGTGTGCCACTGCTCCATTTCCTGCCTTTCATTTTACACAGCGACGCTGCTGCTTCGCCCAAACAGCGGGTTGGAGTCAGTGTTTGCAGAGCTGGCCGTGACCTGGAAACACAGCAAAGCCTCTCCAACCTCACCTCACCTGTCACTGGCTCTGTCCTGATTTGCTGCTTGGGCTGCTGAAGCTTGGCTCTGAAGCAGACTCAGGCTTTGTGTTTACAAATCATTTCCCCTCTGTTTGTTGCCCTGAAATGAGATCCCAGTATCACCCAGTGGAACAGCTTCAAGGGCAGATGTACGGATGTGCTTGTGTGACGGGCAGACCAGGCAGAAGCCCCCAGCAAGCTCATCCAACACTACTCAATGGGCAATTTGCTGCACTTGAGCTGGAGGGCAGGAGTGGAGAGTCTGACACACCAGCAAACACTCAATTTTGCTGGAAACCTTTCCCTTCCCTGCCACAAAGCCCTGCTCAATCTTTTGCCTCCCAAGCCAACGTCTAGATTTCAGAAACCTGAACTGCCAGTGGAAATTCCCTGCAGCGCGTTGATTATTGCATCTCCTGCTGGCACTTGTGGCAAGGGGAAAAAAAAAGTCACATGGCTTTCTGGACACACATTTCACTGAGGAGTCTTGCATCAGAGGGCAGAAGCCAGCAGCCAGGAAAATAACTCCAATTACGGTAAATAAATCCCCAAATATGTGACAATCTGCCTTTTAAACAGGAAACGGAGGGGAATAAGCAAAGGAAGACTTTGGTCTAAACATTGCTGCCACCAGCCTCAAAAGCCCAAGAGCAAGACTCTGAAGACACGTCTGGGCCAGAATTATTTTACCTGAACTTTACTGATGTGTCTCAAGTCCGAGACAGTTTCCTTCCCTGAAGGGAAAGGCGCCGACAGTTCCCAGCAACTGTGCCAACCTCCAACACTCCCAGTGGCTCAGAGGAGAAACTTGGAGGGTCAAGCTGCCATCTCTGGACACGTACATGTCCCTTAGGAGGCTCAACACAGGAAGTCGTGTGGCTCCTGAGATGAGCAACGCAGGTAACACTCCCTGCACCACTTCAACCCTTCCTCACACATCTCAAGGTCTGGGCTGTGTCTAGACACAGGAAGTAACAGATATCACTAAACAACAGGTTAAGTGTAAAAGCCCTTTGCCAAGACGGCGACATCACAGAACCAGCTCGCTCAGGAGCCTCAGTCCAAGGCAGGCAGCAAGGGGGAAGGATGGACACCAGAACCACCCAGCCCTCCTCTGGGTTTCCTTTCCTCACTACCACTCAAACGCAAAGCAAATATAAGCAGCAATGTGCAAGGAGGGGAAGGATAAATTAAACATCCAGTTCCTCCAAACTTAAGGCCTTGGGAAATATTATGTCTTAATACCACCTTGCTAAAGGCAGCACTGCCCGGTCTCACAGGGGAAGTCACACAGAGACTGCCAGGTGCAGCTGGAGATCTCAGCACGCACACCTCAGTCCCCAACTGCTGAACAACCACCAAAGCCCCAGCACCCAGAGAAAGCCAGGTGTCAAACTGCTCAGCTCCAGCCTCCCCGCATCAAGTGGGCTTTACACTACAAGACGAGCCCCCCAGGCAGGTGGAGGGACCTCAGGCTCCACTCTCAAAGGAGTACAGGGCTGCAGATGCTCAGCATCCCCACGACACAGCCCTGCAATGTGACATCTTCATTAGACTCATGGTTGTTTAGCCCAAAGGTGTCACAGACCACAGCTGAAGTGGGTATTTATCGCACAAAGAGGGGAATTAAGAGAAAAGGACTCAGTTCTGCTCCCCAGGCAAGGAAAGATCAAGGTCCTTCTGCTGCTGTCTACAGCCTGAGGTTTATTAAGCTTTCTTTTGTGCCTAATTTTAAAACTCCACCAAACCAAGGCAGCTACCCACAGCACTGCTTTATTTTTAAACTCGGGCAAATGCACTGGACTCTCTTGAATTCGAGTCTCTTACACCTTCTGTCAGCTCCAACATGCAAGATGTGGTTAGAGCTTCATGAGAAGACACCGAGATGAGGCCACAGGTGATCAGAAGGTGCTTCCTCTGAGCCTTTTCTGACGCTGCCGTCAGCTCTTTGAGCACAGCTGGGTCCGAGCGGCAGAAACGAGCCCGTGGCAATGGTCAGAGCCGAGGCTCTGCTGAGGGCAGACGCCACCGGCCTCTGCATCATCTCTGGGGATATTTTAAGAGTTTAGACTGCAAGCCTGAGCAGCTGTGGTCAGCAAAGCGAGACCCACTGTGTCCGGCACAGGGCTGTGAGCGGGGCAGGATGGCAGCAGAGCCGGCTGCTGGTCACCACAGCACGGCCTCATCTCAGGGCTCGGACCTGTCCTTTCCAGTGAAAAGGGGAAGTCATGTACGTGCTTAAGCACTGCAGAGGATTTGTACTGACCCACAGATCTTGCCTGGTGTGTATCAAGACTTGGGCAAGATCAGCACCTCAGGCTGGTGTCGGTGTTCAAGGAGCAAGCAGGGCCATGTGCCTCAGCAAAGCCTGGCAAAGGCTGCAGTCACAGCTGTGGGACAGCAGCTCCTCTCTGAGCCAGGCAGAGTCTCTCCAACCCCTGCAGCACTGATCTGCTCGCCATTAGCCTGAGGACACCGGTGTGGCAAAAGCCACAGACACTGCTCTGAAGCTGCTGCTGCTGTGAAACCTCCCTTTCTGCATGAGCCTTTGAGGTTTCCCAGCTGGCACCACCTTGCACAGAGAACCCAACCATGTTCCACTCGAGAAGACAGACCCGGGGTCTGCAGAGCAAAGCCCAGCCTGCCCCTGCTGCACTGCAGGCCCTCTGAGCCCTCCTCGCATCCCACACGAGCACAGCCCTGCTGTCAGAGCACAAGCAGTAGGTTTTCCTCCTCGCCCACTGACCTCGGCAGAGCAGATGCCCTACGCCCAAACTGCCACTTCCCGCCGGTTTTCCCCCTTTCCCAATCCTTGGCTAAAGCAACGCAATCGGCCAGACCCTCCCTGTGCCTCTGTGCCCTGACTCTGCTCGGCCCTGGGGGATGCAACTTCATTCCCTACATGTGCTGAGGATGCACATATGGCAGCCCCCTCCCCTCTCCACTTCCACCTAAGCCCGACCTCCTAACAACCTCCACAAGCGACCGGCCCGAGAGTGCCAGAAGGCATCCAGGTGCTGCAGCCTGATGCTTCACACCCGCAGCCAGGCAAATTTGCTGGGATTTCCGGGAAGTGTCTCTAGGGTGCCCCGTGCTGCTGCACCCCCACTTTGGTGCGCGCTTGTTTGGAATGCGGGGCCGCCGGTGGGGGGGTTAAGGGGGGAGAGGGGAAGTTATTCTGGTGGTGGCCTATGAATAACATCCAGTGATTTATAGGAAGTATAATCCAATAATACAGTAAAATAAAACAGTGTGTCTGAGATGGGTTTGATTCCAGGAATTATAAAACAAATTATTAAAGAGAGAGAGAAAGAAAAAAGCCTCAGAGAGGCCAGATCGGAGTAAATTGGGCACAGATGGGCTGGGAGGGGGATTCTCTCTCTCCACTCACCGAGATGCCCCTGCCGCAAGCACGGCTTCAATTAGTCTTTTCAGAAACCAGAGTTTTATTTCCCCAAATTACAGAATTAAAAAAAAATTAAAATTCTTGGAGTGTTTGTGGTCGGGATAAAGGGATCCAAACTTCTCTGTGAGTTGGTTGTGCAGATGGCTACCAAACTGTTAAACGGGCCACCCCACTATGGTCCCGCCCCAGCCAGAGCCCAGGATGGCTCACAACGATGGTAGTAGTCACCTATGTCCCATCCTGGAAAGCTCCAGCACATGCAAGTCTGCCATGCAGAGTGGTCTCCTCTCTCTGCCTCCCTGCCCTGGGCAGGCACTCCTTGCCCCATGGGTTTGAGGTCTGCAAGAATTTTTTTCACACCTGGAGTGCTCTCGACAGGAGGCAGCTGGGTCAGTGGGACCCTCAGTGGCTGCACGCCTCCCTGGACAAAGCAGGAACACACTGTTTGATGCTGAACAGCAGGGGATGCACTTCATGTGGGAATTCTTTGGCTTCCTCTGTCAGAGAAAACAACAGATCCAATTCGTCTCCCAGGATCTTCCCAGTGCTGCCCGGCTGCAAAGGCAGTTGAGACCAGCTCCAGCGTGCCTGGTGCTGTCCCTGGGGACAACCACAGCTCAGCTGCACTGGGCACGGGCCACGGGGCCCTGCCTGTGCTCACCTGAGCCCTGGCACCCATTGCAGGCTTCAGGTAACCACAGCAGTGACCAGCGTGGGAGGAGGATGTGAAATGCCACGTGCTGCTCACAGCTGGCTGGTTTTGAAACCAGTTTAAATGCAGTACAAAAAAAGTCACCCTGTCAGAAGAGCACACGGTGACCTTGTGGTTGGTTGGTTTACGAGAGTGGCAGTGGCCGAGAGCAGAGACACAGAGGACATGTCACACATGCCATACCAGGGACACGTGCCAGGACAGGGGCACCCCTGAGGGGCCACAGCCAACCCACACCACAGCCAAAGAACAGGAGTAAAAAGCAAAGAGCAGCTGATATAAACCATCATGCATGAGTCCCAACCTCCTGTGCTGCCCACTGCCTCACTGAAGGGCTGGGACAGAGTGAGCACAATCCAAAAATGGGAGAAACTGAGGCTGAGATGGGGCGGGATTGTGTTTGGTGTAAGCCTGAGAAAGAGGGAGGACAGGTGTTTAACGTTGCATTTAATTCTTCAAGTTTTGTTTTTCTTAATATCTGAATCTGTGCTTAAAAGTTTTTATGCAGGGGTTAAAAATTCCATAGAATTCCCCACATTGTGACTGTTTTGCCAGTGACACCACACCATGACTGCCAGCACCACTGGATCTCAGCACCAGGGATTTGTTATGCACCAGATACGGAGCAACAAGCACATTTACAAGTTTCTCAGGAATAACTGGGGCTCCAGAGACCTGGAAATACACAGCAGGGAAGGGAGGGAGCAGCTATCCCTGAAGAGAACAACCCCAGAACAGCAGGGAAGAGAGGCTCAGACCTCCCTTGCAGCCGCAAACCCACGGATCTCCTCCTGCTACTGCAAGCCGAGTGTCAGGCCCGTGCGATGGGAAGGACACAGACACGCTCTGCTCCCAGATTTGCAGGAGGATTTCAGTAGGAGGAGATCTCCAGAGGCTGTTTGGTCCAACTGCAAAGTTAGATCCAGCTCGGTGGAGTGGACACAGCCAAGCTCTGACTACAGCCGGCTCCCCAGCAACGCTTCCTGGCAATTTGGGATGCAGGCAGGGTGGGACTGCTCCGTGCGTCCCGCCAGCCTCCCACAGGCCCACAGGGGCGGCTCAGCCCCCTGGCTCCCACTGCTGCCCCTGCTGCTGCAGCACAGGGAGGTGACTCATGTGCTGGGAAATGGAAACCCGCACCTTCCCGACAGCGTTCCTGCCGCGCGCTCCTGCCAGGCCTCTGCCCACAGCAGCCCACACGCCGGGGAGCGAGCCAGCACCCTCGCTCCGTGCAGGGCACTCCGTAATCATTCCAACATTCCTGCCTTCCTTCTACACTCCAGGCCCTTTGCTGTTCTGCTTTTGATTTCCATCTGCACCCAGCTCTTCCCAGCATTGCAGCGCCGGCAGCGAGCCCAACCTGTGCTGTGCCAGCACTCGGCGTACGAGCGCTCCGGGACCACCGGGGCATTTGCGCTGACAGCGGGGTTTGCTTTGCCAACAACACTCTCGGCGATATTTCAGGGTCACCAGAGCAAAGAGCCCTCAGGGAAATCCCTGAAGGGCCCTTGGCATCAGATGGCAGCCGTGGTGCCATCCGACCTGCAGGCATTCCACGAGCACTGCCACCTGCTCCGCACGCAGCCCGCAGGCCCCGGCAGGAACAGGTTTGCTTTCTCCAGAGATCCGAAAGCTGGGAGCAGCTGGCAGCTACCCACACAGGAGGCAGAAACTCTGAGAATACTTATTTTTCATGAGATAAAAAGCACTCCCTCTGTCACTCACACACATCCACAACTCGGCTATGGACGGACGAGCACGGCCCAGAGGTTTGAGAGCTGGGATGGTTTCCAGCTCTGCCACAGAGGCTTGCCATCCATCCCAGACAAATCTCATCCTCTCCTTCCCACCCGCTCGTGTGTGTGGCACAGACACCACTATTAATTCACCTACCAGGGGTATTATTAATATTAGGAATACAGTAATTACCGTCACGCAGAGCCATTTGCTTATAATCACAAAGTACTTTGCAGCTCAAAGATAAACATGCTGTCATTGGCTGGCATCTGGCAGGCAGGAGGGCAAGGCTGCCTTGCCAGTGGGATCGACAGCTCCCTCCAGGAGAGGAGAGTGCCTGCCAGGCAGGCACGGCACATGGGAGCCACTTCCCAGCCCTCCAGCCAGTGCCGATTTGCTCCATCAGCTGACCTTGGCCACTGACCACCAGCCTGACAAGTGGCCAGTTGTCTCATGAGAGAGGGATCTTCCAGCAGCAGCTCTTCAGGGTTCAGCCTGATCGCCCACATGCTGGCTTTTGCTGAAATCCATCAGCTGGAGGCCTTCATCTCTGGGATCTAAATCCCAAGCATGTGAAATGCTGCTTACTCCCACCCAGGGAGAGCAGCCCCATCCCTGCTCCCAAACACATGGCTCAGGCAGAGCTGGGTACTGCTGCCGAGTGCATGTTGTGGGGGAACACAGGGAAAAACACATTCCCTGGAAGCATCATTTCGAACTCAGCGAAGAAGCTCTGGTTTGGTGGCATCTCTGCTGCCCAGTACATTAAACTAGTCAGTGGTAGAGACCATCCAGGCTGCTGGGTGGATGGAGGAAATGAGAGGAGGAGGGTAATTAACGCTGGATCTGTGTTGCTGTCTGTCTTAATATGGGGCACGGGCTCCAGGTGTTTCAGAGAGTGGCACCACATCCCCCTGCATGGACACAGGCAACAGCTGAGGCCTCTGAGACTGTCCCAGCCCTTCTGGTACCAGCACAGGCACCAAGCAGGGCCCAGCTCAAATGCTGGGAAGGCAGAGCCACAAAGCAGCGTCCTCCTTCTGTGTTGATGACTCAGGCTCCAGGGGGATGCGATGCCTCCTCGCTCCTCAGACACCTCAGCCAGCTCCAAGGCCCAGCCAAGGTCCCTTTTGTGATGACACCCACAGGCATCCAACCACCACTCCCACCTCCCCATCTGGCGTGTCCCCCTCCACACCCTTCTCCACATGGAGAGCAGCTGATCCCCATCCAGTTTCCCCTCAAGCAGCACGTGGTACCTTTGGGCTGGGAGTTGTACACTGCGAACATGTTGATGGCCACGAGCTGGAGCATGCGGGTGCTTCCGATGGGAGGGGGGCTGTGCTGCAGCAGCACCTGGAATTCCCTCAGGACCTCCTCGGCCACCGCAGGGAAAGTCTCCATCCTGCAGACAGAGAGAGAGGCTGGAGAGAGCAGGCTGTGCCCTGGGATGTGGGGTGGGAAGAGGGCACAGCTCAGCTCGTGTCGCGTCTCCTGGGGAAGGGGGAATCCCTGGGGTGCTGTCTACCATCCAGGAGCTGTGGGGAATGAAGGTGCAGGCTGCTGCCTTAGAGAGGGCAGTGAGGGATTGCTCTGCGACCGACAGGCAGCATTCTTTTGGCAGGAAAACACGGCCTTTATGAGTCATTTCTGACCAACCATTTTTTTCTACTGACTTCTACCAATCTGGGAGAGGTGCCAAGGGGCCAGCAGCTCACTTGGACCAAGAGCAGCCCATGGGACTCCCAAGGCTGCAGCAAAATGCACACACTGGTGCCACATTGCGGATGTGGCAATTCCAGTGCACTGAACGCTGGCCAGAGCGTGCTTCCTCCAGAACTCCTCGCTGTAACATCGGATCCCGTGGCACCGAGCCCTGTCTCCCCCAGGCTACGCACTCCCCAGCACTGTGATTGAGCCCCTAAACTTCATCACTTCGAGCCCCACAGGACAGGGACTCTCTGACTCGTGGAGCTGCTGACAGTGTCAAAAGCTGGAGCGGGTCCCCGCAGCCGCAGCGCTGCTGTCGCGCGTCAGGACACAGCAGCCCGCGGCTGCGGGGCCGCGGCTGGGGATGGGGTGAGCTTTCAACACCACTCACGAGCGCCCACGGAAATCTGACACCTTTATCCTGCTCTTCATCGCTAAGGGAATTAGCTGAGGTCACTTGCGGGGAAGCTGTTGGATCCTCAGCAACCTTCCAGCTGAAGAGGGGTGAAAAACTGGAATGAATGCAACGAGCACGGTCAAACCCCAAAAATGACTGAGATGTGGTTGCCCAAAACAGCCCTCACCTGGTATTTCATGAAGGCAATTTTATAACCAAGAGGCTGCCCAAAACCATGGGAATTGCTGGGGGGGGGAGGCCCTCCTGTCCCACTGCCTCTCTGCAGAGTTTGCTGTATTGATTCTTGTTCCTACACTAGAAAAAGCCACGGCCAGACCCAGCAGACTGAGTATCTCCCACAAAGCATCCACACCAGTTATCAGTGACATTATCAAGTGCCCACATGGGAGTGAGGGAGCCAAAATCCCCAGTGGGTGAGGCATCTGGAGCCAGGGCAGGCAACCTCGGGGGCCTCCATAGCAATTTCCTCTATCTTCCCCCAAGAGATTCAGATCTTGTGATATCACCACGGGCTGGATTAATGAGCCACTTCTGGTAACCCACATGGGCAATTCTGCTGGGCTTCCCCAACAGACTTCAGGACAGTGACAACTTTCTTTTTAAAGACAGAAATGGCTTTATTCTTAGCCATATTTCACGGGTGCTTTTCATCACCTGGGTCTGCCTCTACCAGCAGGGCACATTCTCCCTGTGCACTTTTTGCTGGAGCAGTTCAAAGTCTCTGCTACCTTCCCAAAAACATGGAAAAAACAGGCCTGTGCAGAACGGAGTAGCTCTGTCAGAACAAACACACTGCTTTCCCTGCAGAAGGCAACTTCCCTGGATTTGGGGCACAGCCAGAGAATTAGAGCAAACTGATTGCTTCTAAAGACTTCCTAATTTTGAGAAATCTCAGACCACATCCAGTTATCCAGCAACATCCTCCTAGGGCAGACAGCACTCTGGGGATGGAGGAGCCCTTTGCAGGATGGGTTGTTACCGAGGAGATGAAGATTATTGCCATGGAATAACAACAAGAAGGACTGAGGGCTTCCTCAGCCCCGCCAGCTGTGCTTTGATACCACAGCACATCTGGAACAGCATGCAGTAACCCCACTGAGCTCAGAACCAGCAGGTCAGGAGCTGAGCGGAAGCTTTTAATAAATTGCTTACCTGTGGTTTTAGGAGCAAGAGTCCAATTAGGACAACATCATCTTTTCCATATTTTTTCCAGATAAATCACCCAAGATCCTGCCCAAAGAGGACTTGGCTACTCCTCACCTTTTACCTATTTTAAGCACGGAAGCTGTTTAGCAGGGCTGGACGATTTTCTCTTCCTGTGTCATGGTATTACTTTCTAGTTCCCTTCTAAGTACTTCAGGGCATATTGTACCATTAAACATACTTGGGTTTTCTAAATGACTGTCCTGGGAAGCAACTGCCTCAAACGCTGCATCTTAATTTCAAAAAAAAGTCCCAGGAGCCAAATGTGCAACTGATCTCTGCTACATCCCCATTAATCCCCTGCTGGCATCCGTTCAACCGGAGCTCGACCGCGAGCGCGGCTCCACAGCGCCAGGGAGCAGCGGCTCCCCGGATGCTCTGCCCTCCAGCACAGACCCTGCACTTCCAGAACCTTCTGTGGGCTCCTCAAGTTCTCCTCCTCTTTTCCTGCAGGCAGCAGGACACCCAGCTCTGCCTCCTCGCTGCAGACCAGCCTGGTGCCCCTGAGGGGATAATCAGTGCCTTGTGACTCAGGGAGAGATCAGGAGCTGGTGGCTCTCCCCCTCAGATACTTGGATCTGCAACAAATCACCAGCCTCTGCTTCCCTTTTTTCCATGAAGGGTTCAAAGTGCCCCTCTTGAGTGGTCACCACTGTAAGCACTGGACACAGCAAGAGCTGAGGTGCTGCTGTGTGGCAGGACCTGAGCTGTTCCCAGCATTGCTGTCGCTTCTGTGCTCCAGGAGGGAAAAGGGACAAAGAATTATAGATCTGAGCCACAAAAACCAACAGCGGGGACAAGCTGTCACTTTGCATTCACACTCCCTTTACCTGCATGGCCTGAACAAGGCCTCTCAGCTCTGTGACTTGTAGCCAGCAGTTCTGCAGGAGAATGAAGGAGTCAACAGAGCTCAGGAGACTCTGGCTGGTTCTGAGGCACGAGCAGGCTTGAGCAGAGACCACCACTGCCAGAGACCAACATGGGGTCTCTCCTCAACAGCTGCTCCCACACAGTGAGGGTCAGCCCAGACCTGGAGCAGAGGCAGCTCCATGGGAAGCCCATCAGCTGTGAGGCTGAGCTCTGCCCTCGGGGTCATAAGGATGTCCCCCAGGCTGGGATCTCAGCCCAGGCCGGGATCAGGCTTGCTTTGCTTCAAGAGTAGCTCTTCAATTACTTGAAACCCATTTCTGACAGCTACTGCCAAGGGCACTTTGTACAAACCAGTTCCCACAGCCAGGGCAGCTCTCAGCTACAGGGCTTTCACTGAAATGGCAGTGAGGAGATGAAGGGCAAGGCTTGTTTTGACACGCTCAGGATGGCAGCTTTCAGCCACCACATGGATCTGCCTCGATAGCTTTGTGCTCCTTGCAGGCAACAGCCACTGAGAGCCGCAGGAGCCATTTTTGCACTGGGTGAGGGCAATGGAAGAGAGGGGGTTAAACACAGAAATTCAAGGGAAGGGAGCATAGTTAGGTGATGGGAGAGAGAGAAAACAGCCTCTAGTCCCTCCTGGGTGTGTGAACCATCCGAGCTCAGCTTCTCAGGGTCCCCCCAAAGGGTCCTTGTGCATGGGCAGGAGTGGGCTTTGAGGTGGGGGAAAGGAAAAGCCCAAGCTCCAACCAGTGTGGATTGGAGGGCGGGTAAGGAGAATAAGAACCAGGAGGCTAGGCCTGCAAGAATTCACACCCTGTGCCCTCAGCTCCAAACACAGCTTAGTTGCTAACAATATTAAATTCCAAAAAGACTTGTAATGTAGGAAAATAAAATAAACATCCTGCACACTTACCCAATCCTGGTAAACAGCTTCCCATGGGCATGGAGAAAACTGAGGATGAACCTTTTGTTCAGCTGCATGGGAAAAAAAAAAAAAAAAGGAGAGAGAGGAGAAAACAATTAAACTCTCTCCTATTTCCTGTGAATTAAGAATGTCCCCAGTGACAGAAGAACCTGGCCTGGATGCTGGGGGTGGCACTGGAGATGGGAACCAAATGGACATGCCCAAACTCTTACAAACATCATGCACAGAGGCAGAGGCAAGTGCCAAACAGCTGGAGCTGGAGCTGGAACCGGAGCTGGGAGAGGCGGTGGAGACACAGCACCCTCTGCCGGGTCCTGTGATCCTGCTCAGGCTGCTGTGCCCGGGGAGCCTCAAACCCCACATCCTGGGCACCCCACACCCAATAACTCCATCCCAAAACCTGATACCTACAACCCTGGCACTCCAAACCCGATACCTGCACCCCGAGCACCCCTAGGCAAAGGTCTCTTCCCCCATGTCTCACCACCTCAAAGCTTAGCACAGCCCAAAGGGTTCTGCAAAAGGAGTCCCCAAAGGCAGCATTCCCCACTAGCATTCCCATCGACGGAAAAAACAACCCCACAACCACCAGCAGCAGGCTGTTCCATGCTCCCGACTGTGTCAGAAGGCAGAGCAGCAGCTGGACACAGCAGAGGGGGAGCAGGATGTCCTCCCCAGCGCTGTTCTGCAGAGCAGCCAGCACAGAGAGCTCCGCAGCAGCCCTCCAAGCACTTGTTTGTGCCCTGCCAGGAGCAGCTTCCAGAAGCAGGGGAGGATTGGGGTGATGCTGCACCCTGTCATTTAACTGGTGTTAGAGACAGCGTTTGGATGTGCCAGCAGAGCCTCTGAGACCCTGCATTTTCAACAGGGGTTTCAACAGCTACTGAACTGCCCAGAGAAGCTGTGCATGCCCAATTCCTGGAATGTTCAAGGCCAGGTTGGATGGGGCTCTCAGCAATCTGCTCAAGTGCAAGTTGTCCCTGCCCACAGCAGGGGGGTTGGAACTAGATGGCCTTTAAGGTCCCTTCCTACCCAAACCATTCCGTGATTCTGTGGACATGGAACTAAGGGGACACAGGGGAACTGGTTGTAGCACACGGTGTGAAGGCAGCTTCCTGCCTTGCTTTGGTCCCCTGACTGCAAAACCTGACTTGAATAATTACTTAATACTGCTCCAGGCCACCTCTGCTCACTCAGCACAGCTCCAGGCTTTCCCAGTCCTTATCTACACGGCTCTGAGGACGGCTGTGGGTGGGTAAGCACTCACTCAGCCTGGCCCTGGAGGTGACTGTGTCACAGCAGCAGTGGACTGGCCTCGCTTTTACCTTCCCCAGAGCAGGAGGTTTTCCTCTCTCGCCTGTGCCTGCACAGCCTCAGCGCGCTGAGAAAAGCCAGGCCCCGAGCGCTGCGAGGGAGACGCTGACCAGGAGCGACCCAGAGCACCACCACGCTGCTCCAACCCACCCAGGGCTTTTACAGCTTCAACTCCCCCACTTCCATTCGCAGGGGGAAGCAGGAGCACGGGGAGGAGATAAGATTACCCGGCAGGGCTGTGGCAGTGCCCAGCCGAGAGCTGGGCACAGGCCAGAGGATGCAGGGCGGGCACTGGCTGGTGCCTCCTGAGCTCTGTGCCAGGCTTGGCTGCAGGGGACAGTTGTCACTGGCATCCCAGCTCTGGTGCCACCTCCCACCACCATTTGCTGAGCCCCTGGGCTCACATCATGACTTATGCCAGCTGCTCTGCACCTTCGGTGAGGTGTAATTAACCCGGCTGCGTTCCCGGAGGATCCATGCAGGAGAATGATGCCCTGCTGCAGAGTCGCTCCCGGGCCATGTGCGAGTTTAAACATAAAACCTGTCTCATAAAACAAGCCAGACCAATTAAACTGGCCCCTGCAGCAAGGGGTTCTTGCTTACTCACTATTTTACTGCTGCCCTAAAGAGCCCTTTCCACTAGAACTCAACTTGATTTGCCACCATTTTATTAACTCTGCAGATGGAACCCAGAAGAGACTGGGGAATACTGGGACAGCACAGCAAAGCCCTTATTCATTCTGCCACTGAAGTTTGGATATAGCTGATTCTTCACCTTAGGACACTATGGTAATTGAGAGCTTGAAGCCTTTAACAGGTACTTTTTTTCCAAGCCACAGCTTGTGGAGGCAAAAAGCTGGTTTGTGACAGACCCTGGCACAGACACAGCCTAAGGAATCTAAGGAATCACAGCCCCCAGCTCAGTGCAAGAGCCTTGGTGGGGCAGAGGGCAGTAAAAGACCCTGTGCAAGACCCAGAAGAGGGGTCCATGCTCTGCACCCTCTGAGGGGAAACATGGAAAAGAGAAGGAGCTCGTGGCCTGACCCATCTCTACTGGAAAGCAACACTCATGGGCAGGCTGCAGGTGGGGGAAAGAAGAAATTGAGGCAGAAGTTTTCCTCCAAGGCCCACATTCACCCACAGCCCCAAGAATCTTCTGCAATCCCCACACTTTACCGGCAGCGGGGGAAAACTAAAATTCCCCACCTTGAATGGAAAGTGACACCCAGCAGGGACATGCTCAGAGTGTTTCCACAGACACCCATCTCCAGGAGGGCTTGTCAGGACATTGGCTTCACCCCCATTTCCTCAGAGCAAGTTTCACGCTCACCTTTTCACTCACAATCCCGAGGACTAACCAGTCACACTCCCCAGGAACCAGTACAGAACTGGGACAGAGATATGTACTTATAATTGTTTTTAAGGAAACGTGATACCTGCCTCTAGGAATGAAGCATGTTTCGTGCCTCTTGCCAACTTAAACCACAGCCCCAGCAAGCCCAGGCAGAGCCCTGTGTGCCCCACACTGTGGCATCTCAAGCAGGCACCTCATGCTTCTTTCACCACTTTTTCTCTCACAGCCTCAAGGTTTTGATGAGCTCATCACTCGACTTCGGACCTTTCATCTTCGGGTTCACGCTAAGGCCACGGGGCTGCTTTGACTGGGCTTTTCTCTGGATGACTGTTTCCCTACTGACTCACCTGCCCCTCAGCCTCTGGGAGCCCTCTCAACTCCTCCCATCAAACTCAGCTTCTCACGAGGAGAGGGAAGCATCAACCTCCATGAGTGGCCCGGCACAGAGGAGGAAGTTCTGTCACCTGCTGCTCTGCATTCACACGGTGGAGAGGAACACTTCCCAAAAGCATTGCCATCACTAGCCTTACGGTGCTACCGTGAGCTCTACAGCAACTTACTCCCTTCATCTCACTCACTGTGCAGCTGAAAAACGGTCCCCTCCAAAGATTTCCCAAAAATGGCCCTAGTGCCAATATCAGGATGCCAGACCAGGACTCCCAGTACACTGACACTGCTGCCCTTTGTGGGCAATGCTGCTCCTTGGGACAGGGAGAACCAAATTTGGATCGTTCCAGTTGCTGACTTGGGAAAAGCCCATCAAGGAAAGCTTATACAACAATCGAACTATGTCAAAAACTGGATTTTGGCCCTTCCAGCTGAAAAGCGGGCATCACCGATATGGAAGTTATGAGCATATAGTGAAGGCATTAGTTATAAAAACAAACCAGCTGTCAAGAAGAAGAAGGGGTCCCTGCACACAGTAGTGCCTGAAGCTGAAAACAGCTGTTTCAGCTGTCATGAGTCAGCATGTGCAGACAGACTAAATCCACCTGGGAAGAGGCAACCTCACCAGAGGAAGCAGCCCAGTGCTGCTTGGGGAGCGTTCGCACACCTCGCCGCCAACCCAACTGGATTTGTTGCCATGGAAGGAATCAACAGTGACTAACAACTTCTCGTGGAGCAGCTAAAAGAGCAGAGACAGCAACGGGGCTGAACAGCCAAGCTCAAATCTCCTCGAGGCCGTGGGGAGCGCGGCCTGACAGCAACACGGAACGGCTTCGGGAAAGGTCCGCCTTGTCTCCAGCCAGGAGAGAAGAAAGCAAGGCTCAGCCTCCAGAGACTGTACTGACCACGTTGAAAATGGTGTTCCTCACCCCAGCAAGGCAATGCTGGAAATGCCACAGGAGAGCACAGGAAAAGGAGTGCCAGGCTCAGGAAGCAGTAGTGCTGCTGCACTTGAACCCGTTTGGCTCCGGGCAAGGAGTGCACAGAGCTTTGGCACCTGAGCATCAGCCACAGCTGTGAAGGAGGCACCAAATAAGGGAAAGATTCTGGAGAAGCGACTCCTGGGGAAAAAGCGTTTCAAGTTAAAAATTGTTACTTCAGGTTTGGAAGTAAATTCCAGGATCTGGTCTTTATCAAGCGAGGCAAACTTTCTTCAACATCAGCAAAGCATCTGTGGAGCAGAAAGCGGTGTCAGAGTCAAAATAGGCTGCAAAAGACAAGTCCATTAATCAAGAGACCAGATGCAAAACTGCCTGTAACAAATGCTCTGTCTCCACCGGAGTGGAAGGGCCTGGAGCACAGCAGGATGCTCTCCTGAGTCTAAGGGTCTCCTCGGTGACAAGGGGTTGGGATACAGACCACAGAGCCACACAGCTCCGCTCCAAAACACGTACCGCACTCATCCCAAATATTTTTAGGGTTTCTTGGGCAGTCAGGCTTCTCCAGACACAGCTTCCTTGCTGAGAACTGTGTGAAATAACATCCAGGCACCCAAAAACGTGCCGTATTCTCGCTCCCAGCCCGAGGGTTTATTCCTCTTTTTCCACAGGCAGCTCCCTCAGAGCACCCAGCCCAACACTGATGCAGAGATTCCTGAAAAGCCCAGGATGCTGCAGTGGGCTTGACTGGCAGGATACCAGGAGGAATTTTTACTGCTACAGGTGTAACCCCACCAAAGTGCTGGTGGAAAGGGTTTTGTGCAAACGGCTACCTACACAAAGGGGACGAGACAAAAGGGCTGTTAAGATTGTCTGGCATTTCTGCAGTGTTTACAAGGTACCCACAGAGCTGTGGGCAAATTCCAGCTGGGCTAATTACCATAATCACTTCTCTTCATATACCACCTGCAACCACAAATGGATACAGGGCTTGCCTTGGCTGCTTCTTGCACATGTTTAGTGCAGGTTTCTGCTTAGCAGAGCAATGTCCTGCGCAATCCTAAAACCTATTCATTTCTGTAGCAGCAGAAGCAATTCTAGTGAAAATCCTGCTAGTTAACATCGAATGTAAAATCCAATTTGCTGTGACATGGAAGAGAGAGGGAACCCTGATGCATCACGGCCTTGAGGCATAAAAAAATTAATTAACAGGTAAAGAGACACTGAGACACTCCTGCAGCTCCCTCGTCTTTCGCAGTGCAGCAGCTCCAGGACACATCTCATGGCTATAAGAGTTACAAGCCGTCAACCCAGCAAGAGGAAAAAGAGGCATTTAAGAAGCCTCTTGGCAAAAGCAGTGAGCTTGTCAATTCTTCCTTCATCCCAGCAGGGAGCAGGTGAGAGGAAAAACGTTAAGGAAGAAAATTATCTGCTTTAGTAAGGTGAAGATCAAGCTATGGTAACTCCACTGGCTCCAAAACAAGTATCTGAACAAATTCAACATAATTTAATAACGAATTTACTAGCAGAACTTTCAACTTGACGAAAGCAGGTCAAATAGACTATTTGTGTTGTGTGTTATTTCCTTTTCAACCAAGCTTGTAGCTAAATTTGGTTTCCATGAATTAGTAATAGGCAACATTCTTGAAAAAATACTATCATTAAACGAATAAACTGATTCAGTAACGTCTTAAAGAGAGGTCTTCAGGGGCCCTCACTGAACTGGATGGAAAGAGGATGGTAGGGACTCACTAGCAAGATTTTTAATCAATAAGAGGAAATTCTGCTGTCAAACTGCCCGTTTGGAGCAGTAAGTAACGATGGCTGCAGAACATTCACACGGGGTTTATTAAAACAACTTCAAAATCTGGGGGTTTCCAACATCAAATGCCATGTTATTCATCTGGCATCACATGTCAAATTAAGTCTCCGGGAGATCGTGCCCGGGGCAGCTTCTCCAAAAAGCCTTTAGGGACCACAATGGCAGAATTCCCAATGCAATGTCCAGCAAAAAGGATTAAACACATCCCTTGGACGTGCAAGCAGAGCAGGCACTGGGCAGCACATTCACATCTAAATACAGCACTGTGGGGGATGACACTGAAATACTGCATCCAGCTCTAGTGCCCTTATTTTTAAAAGGATGCTGAAAAATTGGTAAGGATCCAAGAAAACAGCCATAAAAGTGATTCAAAGGCTAGAAATGATGCCTTGCAGTGAAAAATTTAAACAGCTCAATCTGTTCAGTGTTATCAAAATAAGACTGGGAGGCGATTGGATTGCTGGGTGCAAAGTGGCTCCGTGGTACTTAAGGGCTCTTCACACTTGCAGAAGAGCAAAGCACGGGAACAAACTGGGAACATTCATTCTGTAAACAAGGTAAAAGTGTCTCAAAACCAGTGCAATTATCACTGGAACGAACTCCCCAGGAAAAGGGTGGATTCTCAAGGCTGGATGTCTTTCTGGAAGTACTGCTTTAGCCAAACACGAGTTATTTGGCTTCATACAGGAGTAGCAGGGTGAAATTTAAGGACCTGTGATATACAGGAGATCAGACTAGATGATCTAATGGTCCCTGCTGACCATAAACTCTCTGAATCTATGCAAACATGCCAGAGAGCCCTCAGCTGAGATATCAAGTTCACTTTCGACACAAAACTTTTCACAAATTGGCTCTGGTGCTGCAGGTCGTTTAGGATACAAGCTCAGCTCTTCAAGGCTGCATCTGGTTAAGCACTGAAAGCCCAGGCAGAGCTTTCTGTGTCCAGCAGGTGAGGGGGAGGCCACATGTGCACTAAAGCAGCCCCAACCAAAAGCAGCTTATACTCAAACACTCACTGTTTGCCAGGAATAAACAGCGCTCACCTTCCTGTGACAGAAAACTGCCACAAAGAAATGTGTGATGGATTCTGGTTGCGAGAGTTCAGCCATTGAGGAGGCTCAGGGTATTGTCAGCCTTCCTTACTACTCCAGAGAAGATTATTCGTGGGGTTAAAGCACAAAGGAGGGAGATAATGCGAGAAATTAAGAAGGGCGAAGACTGAAGAGATCGAACCCTGAAAGGCTTAGGATGGAGTTGGGCCAAAAGAGGAGACATTTGGACAACAGGCTGAGCAGAGACAGAGCCTTCCAGAAGGATGACAGCATTATCTCACGCAACCTTCACATTCCCACTCTTCCAGCCATGCTCCCCATCCAGGATAACGGGAGCTGCTCCCAGCCAGGCTGTGCCTCAGGCTCCCACTGCCCACAGGTAGTTGTCCACCCTGGTGCATCTCCCTCTCCACTCTGAATTATGCAGCAGTGAAATCTGCTGGGGAGGAAGAGTAGAGCCAAGGACAGAGGAAATGACACAGACTCCAGCAGGTTCCACTCCCTGATCCTCCGGAAGGAAGTTTCTTTCCTAGCACCCACCTCCACAGTGGATACGAAGCCTGTCTGGAAATGGCTCATTCAACACTGAAGAGGAATAAACATTCCCCATGGCAGAATTAAGAGGTTTGGCTGTGGGATACGAGGTGCCAATCTCAAAAAGTCTGCAACAGACAGCAGGAAACGTTGGCCCGGGCCAACTTCAGACAAAGATCAAGGTTAGACTAACAACAAAAAAAAGATCTCAAGAGAAATCAGTGTCTACAGCCTTCACCCCACTCTGGGAAATCTCCCAACCCTGCTATTAAGATATTTTACTTCCTTTACCAGTACTGCCAGTTCTGGCAGCATTCTCATCTCAAGTGCAAACTCTGCCTCCCAACACCACTGTGCAGCACCAGGATCATCAAACCCACTGCTCTGAGAAAGGCCTCGTGTGCAGCAGCAGGAGGGGGTTTGGTTACACACAAATCCCTGCCTGATCAGCACCAGCAGGAGAGGAAATGAGGAAAGAGTGACTGACAGGGAAAGGCGGTTTCTGGATGATTGTACTTGGTTTTGGGGTATGAGAAGCCTGTTGGAACACGAAGTCTCGCTCCCCTCACCGCAGCCTCTCTGAGCACTAGGATAGAGCAGAGCTCCTCACACAAGTGATGTCCTTGTAGTGCTCCCTCCTCTGATCCACCACACACATTAGCACCAGATGCCTGTTGCCAGAAGGAGAACATGCCAGTGTCTCTCCCATTCAGGCAACATTAGTCCCTGCCTTGTTCTTCACAGTTAAATAAAACCACCAACATGGTCTAAAAAGAAGAGGGGAGGAAAAAAAAAAAAAATCAAAACCAACTTCTGGAAACTGTTACCAATAGCTCAGCCTTCACTTTCTGGGTAGTGACAAAAGGTCAGGTTGTGCTGGAAAGCAACATCTGGGTTCTACACGACATGAGTGCACAAGCTGCATCAGGCTGTAGTGGAGCAGCACTGAGCATCCATGGAACATCACAAGCCCAGGTAAAGTGGAACAGCATTTCTGGCTGGATTGCGAACACAAGAATTGCAGCCGAGCAGGTTTTTATCAGCAATTTAAAGTGAAAACACAATTCATTAAAAAAAATGAAGTGCAAGCAGGGATGGTGCACGACTGGCAGGCAAAAAAAGCCAGCGCTGAGCTGCATGGCTGAGAGTCACGTCTCAAACCCAGTGA
Organism: Vireo altiloquus; assembly: GCA_013396875.1. Classification (NCBI taxonomy): domain Eukaryota; kingdom Metazoa; phylum Chordata; class Aves; order Passeriformes; family Vireonidae; genus Vireo; species Vireo altiloquus. The sequence continues at coordinate 45,958 of VZRF01012839.1, read as the reverse complement.
GACCAGAAGTGTGGTTTTGGTGTTTAACCAGTTTCAACTGCAGCCTGGCACTCTTTTACTTCCTCTGCAGAGAAGTCTTCTCACTGCTGAGGGAAAGACACCAACCTCAACACACGAACCAAAACGGCTCAAGTAAAAATAAAGCCCCAAGGTGGTTTGGTGGCCGAGGGTGTATCAGGAAGCAGAGGGGTTGCAGGCAGGGCAAAGCACTCAGAAAATACTCACGCTGCCAACCAAAAACAGATTACAGAAAAGGAGGCAGGGCAGAGAATTAATGCAAGTCCAGCAGTAAAGAGGCTGAGAAGCCTCTTTCACACGCCACCAGCTCCCCCATGCTCAAAACAGTTTGTAAACTGTTTCCTAAACACAAAGGAAAAAAAAAACCCCAGACCTAGTCCTGACCTCCGTGAATGAGTAACCAAACCCAACAGCTTCCTGCAAGCTTGTGGGGGTGAGGAAAATGAGGGCAGGACAGAGGGAACTCCACGCTTCTCCCTCTCAAGTCTCGCTTTGGGCACAAAGATTAAGGATGCAACAGCTCTTGCTGTTCTCTCATGTGGGAGGTGGATAAAGGCCAGAAATAAGGGAAGGCAGCCCTTAGCTGACTGCTAGTGCTTGGCATTCCTGCCCAGAGAGCATCTTTGCTTCTTGTTGTGCTGCAGGGGAGGCTCAGCAGGGGCTGGCAGCTCTGCAGAGGTGTGGATCAAACACAGCTACGAGCAGGCTGGGGGCAAAGCGCTGACATCCTCTGGCAGCAAGGACAGCAGACCACAGACAGGATCACTCATATCCAACACTAGAGAGCATCTAACCATAGAGGGGGACAAACTTCCTGACACAAGCCACCCTCCTGTGACAAGGTGCTGACACTGTAAGAGCTTGTGTGTATCCCACTGGCTCTCTCCATGAGAAAAACCCGAGGGGATGCTCCCTCCCTTTGGGAACACACCTACACCACTGCTTTGGTGGGCTCAAATGTTTAACTGGTGTGGGAACATCTTCAACAGCAGCACACAGGGCATGTCCAGGCACTGCTGAGCTAGTGGGTCCCACTCCCTTCACTCTCTGCACCAGCATCTAGTTTTGGGTTAAAAAAACCCTAAAAGCGTGCAAGAGTCATCACAGGAGATCATGTGCAGCAGCAGGGTTACCTTTCTGGGGAGCCACACCCCCCAGCAGTGAGGGGAAGGCAGCACGTCTGTGCTTTTCACCCTGCCCATCTACACCACAGGCACAGCCCCAGCTGCCTGGGTTCATTTTCCAGATCAGAGGCTCCTAAAATGGACTATTTTGAGGGCTTTGCCCACCTGACACCACAGAGGTAGCAAATGAGAGAGCCCTGTAGGAGCCCTGTACTTCATCCAGCAAAGATTATTCATAACAGCCTGCAAAGAAAAGATCAATCTTTCGCTGTCCTGAGCAAAACCACCCAACCATGCTGGCAGTGAGGAGAAATGCTCCCACCAGCCTGGCAGGGATGCACCAAAAATAATGAGTTCCCCAAGCAGCCTCTTCTCCGTGCATCTGTATGGAAGAACAACCATCATTACAGCAATACATCATTTCCACTTCTGCCTGTCACTTACCTCCAGTCATGTGCAATGGAACAGAGCTACAAGGTGAGGGGAAGAGCTGAGAGCAGAGGGAGCAGCGCTCGGAAACAGGGGTGTCTCTGGGGTATATTTGCATGAGCAAAGCTTGGCCATGCTCAGAGACACCCAGCTCACACCACAACAGCCTTTGAACAAACCAGACACTCCCAGGGAGCAGAGGCAGTGACATCCAGGCAAGCCTGACTCTGACACAGGTCACTACTGCTCCCGTGTGTGACTGGTCCAAGTGAAGGACAGGCTAAAGGAGCAGAATGGCCAAGAAACCCTCACAACTGCTACCAGACTGGGGTTTTATCCCTCCAGATGCAAAGCTCCAGCTCCACCAGGTGAAAAACTGCATGGACTGAAACCAGGAAGGAGAAGGAGCCAGCCCAGTCACCCGAGTGGCTGCTGCCCAAGAGGAACAAGTGCACACAGAGCAGGAACAACAAACATCACCAAGGAAAAACGGATGTGAAACATGCAGGAGCTGACTGGGACAGGGACCCTTTCCTCTAAGGACACAAGGCCTATGTTGAGGAAACAGCTTGGGCAGCCCCACGGTCTTGCCCATGCTCCTGGATGCACAGGCATTTCCAAAATTGCCTCATGGTGGTATTTACTGGTCACTCATGGAAACCCTGGTGCTGCCTCCACACTCCCTGCTGCTGAGAACAACGTCTGAGTAAAGAAATGGCAGTGAAAACCTCCTCTGAATTCCAGAGCTAACGATTCCACTCCAATTTCTCTGCCACTGCAAAGAGGCTGTTGCTCCATGGGTACTCAGCACCAGGCAAATCCAAAACCTCTATCCCTGACCAGCAGGCTAAAGGAAAATGGGAATGTTCCTGCATCTGATGCACAGGGCTGTGACAGCAGATCTTGACTCTGGCCTTTGCTTTCCCAAGAGCTTTTCAGGTGGCCCTACCAAACTTTTGATGGTTCTACAAGACTGACCTCTCGCAAAGAGGCTGAGAGACTTAATTCTTTAATGATGATGAAGTATTCAGACATCTGGAGAGAAGTATTATTCAATTACTGGCCTGCCAAGGGAAAACCTCTCTTCCCTAATCTTAGCTGCAGCAATCTTTATTAGTGCCTGCATGCTGCGTGGTAACACAAGGAAGTGTCTACTGCAGAGCACAGGCAGCAGGCAGCAGCAATTGTGAGAACCTTAACTCAGCATTTCCTGACAGGAGTGATTAAAATCTCAAATTCAGTGTAATATTAGCACTTTCTCAAGAGACTGACAGCCCGTTTGCCCTGTTTACTTTACCAATTCACAGCCTGCAGAGCAAACTGCTTACAGTACTATCAGATTTAAGATGAATACAGATCCATGGCAAATGAAACCAGTGGCAGAGAAGACATGACAGAGGCTCAGCTCCTTGGCTCATCAACACATAACTGCTCACTTGCTCCGGCTCCTTTTTTCATTTCTTATTGTAATTGCATGTGAAGTGACCAGATATTGCCAGGTAAAGGGCCAGCCTGCCCCTGCACACCCAGAAACACGCAACGTACAAGAGACCACAGAGAACAGCCGTTCACAGAATGAAACCCCAAAAAGCTGTGGCCAAAACCCTGAGCACAAAACAGCCAGGCTGCAACTCAAACACCTCCTCAGCTCGCTTTGAAACTGTCCCATGCCCTGTGTGCCAGCAGTGCCAAATCCAGTGACAGGGAAGGGGCCAAACACAGATTTATGCCCCTTGGTGTGCACAGGTGGTGCGTTCTTCCAGTTCTGTACCTTCCTAGAAAAGGTGATGGAGGAAACTGTGAAACAGGCAGCTCTGCCAAGCCTCCACCTAAAAACACAGTGCAAGGCAAACTGCCAGCCCCACACGCTTCCCTTATCCCAGAAATGGATGCAGTTTGAGCTGGCCTTTTCACTCTTGCCATCCCATATTACTAACTGCAGGCTGTTGGCTCCTGACCCTGAAACAAAGCAATTTTGGGGCCTTCGGATAGAGCTGCAAAAGGGAAAATGAGTCAGTGCTGAGCAGAGATGTGTCAGCCTGTGTTGACAGGGACAGCACACACACCAGCAGGTCCTGGGAGAGCAATCGTGCAGCACCTCCCTGCCAAGTGTGTCACGTCACAGGACTGGCACCTCACCACATGCACAGTGAAGAGGACAGAAAACATCCCCAATCGATTTCTTGCCACCTGCAGAACAGCCAGCATCTTCCCAGTCAAACCACCTGTGGCTGGGTTTGAAGCAATAGCCTCTGTCTGAAGGGTGCAAGCAGCCTCTCTCCCACAACCTGCCCAGAATGCATCCAGAGCTGTTATGCCTCTGCTTGCTGTGTCATATCTGCTGCTGGCATCTGAACTTACCCATTCTGCCCTGCAAAATTCCATTCTCTGTCCCGGAAACAGCTGCCATAAGACTGATGCCTCTGCTACCTGCAGAGCACAGCTGTCGGGGCCAGCACAGAACACAGCTTGCCTCTCTCTCCCTTTCCAAGGGCTGAAGCTGGCAAGGAAGGGACCAGGGAGGCAGTGACACATTTAGCCTCATTTCCCCAAAATGACACACAAACGCTGGCACACGTCCCCTGGGAGCAGAGCTGTTCCCTTCCGGCCGGCTGGGGATGTGGGGCAGAGGTGCTGCCAGGACCAGGGCTGCTCTCGCTCCCGTCCCGGCCAGGCACGGCCCTTCCGAGGCCAAACAGTGCCACACAGTGGCAACTCAGCGCTGCTCGGCTCCTCTCCAGCCAAGCAGCTCCAAAAAACACCCGGGGATGCTGTGAGGAGCAGGCTACGAGGTTACAGCTTCAAGGAGGAAGGAGTCCAGAGCTTCCCAAAGAGCTGCCATCTTTATCCAGCCCCTGGATTCACAGCTCAGGAGCTTTGGCAGAGACATGGATTTAAGGTTTCCTTTCCACGTGGATATTTTGGGTGACACGGCTCCATAAGCAGTTGTGCCAATTCGAGTGCTGCCCCACAGCCTGAGAATAAATATCTTGGCTGTGAAAACCAGCAGTGCCCAAACCCATGCCCTCGGCTCCCCCTATCCCTTTTGCCATTCTATTGCTGATGGTGCAGCTTCTCCATGATCAGAAAGCTTGTACTTTTCAGGAGCCAATGTTTCAAACAGAAAGAAATCAAGACTAATGGTAAATATCAGGCAAATGTGTACAGACAGTGCCAGCAAGCTGCACTTCAGAGAGCACAGACCCCACCAAACAGACTGAGGGGAAGCTCCAGCACAAAGTGCTGCACTACAAACACATCACTGCCTCCCACTTCACCAGCTGCTGCACTGCCTCATGTGAGAGCACAGCAAAAGAGAAACCCCCAGTGCCCCAAGAATACTGACAGCATCTTACGCCAAGCATCTCATCAATGATTGATGGAGAAGCTAAAGCTTGGCATGTTCCTTTCAATGACGCCGAGGAAACAAAAGTCCCCAGAAGAAAAGCTGAGGAGAGGGAAAACAACCAAGGGCAGAAATATCTGAAAAATGCTGCAGCAACGTGCCAGAGCTTATCTTTCACAGCTCCAAGACTTCACCCCAGTTCCACCCAGTTGAAGTCACAAATTTGTTATAAAAGCACAAATCCGAGAAGCTTTGGGCCCCACAGTATGCAGGGAAGGTCTTCCCAGTTCTCCAAAACTCCCATCCTTAACAGCCATTTTAGGACAGGCAGCCCAGAGCTCCCTGGCAAGTTCTCTTGCAAGTCAAATGTGCCAGAGCAGCGCAAAGATTCCTGGAGGATGAGCTCCCAACCACCACTGCCTTTGCCCACATTCCTGGGCCTGACAAACAGAGCTCACCCAGGCTCCTCCCGCCAAGGTACAGCTGGACAGGATCACAGGAGACACCACCAGTTAATTATATTTTTAATTCTTGCAAAAGAAAGGTGCTGGTCTGGCCTCTCAGCAGAGCAAGTTATGCAAATGTAACACCTACACTGCAAATTGAAACCACGGTTTTCACATTCCCAGTGCAAACCTCCAACCCATCTGGCAATGGGACAAGTAACACACTTCCAGAACAAGCCTCAGAACTTCCAGGGTCACTGTTAACCCTGATCTCCAGCACCTGACCTCATTTCCCACCGGGAACCTCACCCAAATTAGAGCCCTCAGAGCAGCAGCATTTTACAGTATCTTCTGTTTGTGCCTCTCTCCTGCTCCACATCAGCCACGCCAGCGTGCGCTGCCAAGAAAGGGATGGTAACAACATGCCTTAAACACGAGAGGCACGAGGTCACCAGCTCCTCAGCCTGACCCAGGCACAGCTCCCACAGGGAAAGCCAAAACACTGGAAAATTTAGCAACAGGAAAGCAAAACAGATCCAGTGTCATCCCGCTGCATTCCAAGCACATGACACCAAAGCCGACCGCCGCCTCCTGCAGTACTCACGTCGCTGGGGCTGAGGTTCCCAAGCCCGTTGTCCTGCTCAGAATCCCGGCCAGACTCGTGGCCCTGGGAGGAGCGGGGGTGGGAGGGATGGATCCAGATCTCCAGCCTGGTGGCATCGTCTCCCACTTGTCGCAGCATGGATTTCTTGCCCTTGCCCCGGCGGTTGGGGCTCACGTCCAGCACCTGATGTTTCCTGTGCTCCATCTGCTCTGACTGGGCACACAGGACACATTCAGATCACCAAGGGATCAAGGGTCAGGGGAAGTGTATCATTTCATTAACATGGAAAAATTAGCCCTTTCCCCTGCTTCAGAACCACAGTCATCCAGGGACAGGTACAGAATTTGGTTCTGACTCTACAGTTCAGTGCAGGCAAGCAGTTTTCAACTCCAACCAACCCAGGACAAGAAAAGGTGTGTCCAGTCCCAGGAGTGTGTGGCAGCCCATGCACCATATTTGGGGTGACTCCCTGGGGCACAAAGGCACTGCAGCCTCCCTTACCCATCCCCACAGGTGTGGGGCACCTATGGGATAAAGCAGTGACTGTGCCACATGCCAAGGCCACGCTGCAAACCACTGCAACCCACAGCCCTTGCTGAGCTCAGCCAAATCAGTTTGTGACCCAGAAACAAGAGATTCAGCTGCCCAAACCACCCCAAAACCACCATTCTGAAGGCTGCCTCCCTCATGAAATTTCTTACAAGTAGGTAAGGAGTGCCTCCAAGCCCAAAAGCCACCATCTTCTCCATGCTCTTCAGCACAGGTAGCACAGGCAGGTGCAGCATCCCACAGCCCAGACTCACCTTGCGTTTTGTCTCCTCAAACAGACTCATGAGGCTCTCCTTGGCAGTGAGGATGGGATTGCTGGCAGCCAGGCTGCGCATGTAGTAGTACACAGCATCCAGCTTCCTCCTCTGCAAGAAACACAACCAGGCTCAGAGCTGTCACTCCTTCTGGGGCACCCAGAGCCTGGCTCCCATGTGCTCCCCCTTCCCTCTCCTTCAATACTGCCTGGGGACAGACAGACACAGCCAGAAAGGTCCTTCCCAGCCATGAAGCAAAGGTGCTTCTGAACCGCTCTACTTTAAACCAGCATCTTCCAGTGTTGTGAACTGGCAGATCCCTACCAAGCTCTGTGTCCCAGCATGATGCTTCCATTACCTGCTGCCACATCTTCCCTGAAGTCAGTTTTCCTGCATGGCTGGAGTAGCCAGCACGACTGAAACCCTAGGAAGTCATATGTAGACGTTGCTGAGACCAATGCCCACAGGTTCAATGATAAGAGAGCAAACAGATGGCTCTGAGCACAAAGATCTCATGCAAAAAGTGGGCTGTGTTTTCAACTTTAAACAATTACACTCTCAACAGCCCACAGAACAGTCCCTGAAGTCCCTGAGGGAGTAGCGTGTATCTCACAAAGCTGCCTGGAGCCACAGCAGCTGGAACCCACACAGCACATCCTGCCATCAGCTTTTTTCTCCTTTCAAGAAAAAACCCAAACCATCTGAGCACTGCCCTAAACAATGCCTTCCTCCACCAGATGGAACCTCACAGCCATCCCAGAGGCTGTCCCTGTGCCTGCACATCCTTGCAGGAGGAGCATCTTACCGTGTAGATGGCCAGAAGTGCCAGCTGGTTGTACGGGCGGCCGTTTTTGGGAGCAATTTGCTGAGCCTTCAGGTACCAGCTGGGGAAGGGAGAAAACAGAGAGAAAGTGTTACTGAAAGGACATCAGGCTGCCTTCCTTATCCTCAAGGGTGCAGAACTCCCCTTGGAATTTGCACTTCTGCAGGGAAGGGCCCTTCCCACAAGTGCCCTCTGCCTGCAGGAGTGAGCACAGACAGGGAGCTGTGCCCATCCTGGGGAGGGATGGGGCACTGGACAGGAGAGGGCAGACCCAGCTGCAGAAGGAAATACCCCTGACTCACCCCACAGATGAGCAGGAAGCAACAAGCACTGGTATGTTCTGATAGAGTGAGAACACATGGATGCAAAAGCCACAAGAAAATACAAGAGCAATTCTGCCAGGCTCAGTGGCCCAAACCCTCCCTTGCTGCAGGATCAGTACAAGACAACTTCCACAACCTCTGCTTCTAGATGGAGGATGGCTGGATCTGACAGCTTGCTCTCTGGAACAGCAAAACTCAGCTACATCTTTCAGCTTTACAGGACTGCAATACAACAGAGGAGTGGACAGACCTCAAAAAGGAGGAGAAGGACTTCTTTGGCCTAGAGGCAAGCTCAGGGATGAAACGAGATCCATCCCTGGTATCCAGAGGCAGAGCTGTGCTGCAAGGACACAGCAGCTGAGTGCCTACCTGCGGGCCTTGCCGTAGTTCGCCGTGTCGTTCGCCTGTTCCCTGTACCGGCAAATGTCCCCCTGGCAGATCATGCACCTCTGGGCACTGATCAGAGCGTACTTCACCTGCAAAGGAGCAGCCATGGACCACCTGGGACACAGCCCTGACTCACCTGCAGACCCAGCAAGCCCACAGGGGTCGTACAGAGCCAAGAGGAGGTCAGTGACACACTGAAGGTCTCACAAAAGGGCAGCAGAATTAAATGACAAGGCTCCATGGCACTGGTTCAGCATTTGTAGGGCCAAGCCAACCCCCTAAACACCTCCTCTCTGACACAATATCCCACCTCTCTCCAAAAGGGAGTTGTTCAGTCCATGACCAATTTGAGGACAGCTGTTAGATAAACACATCTCTCTGGGAATGGAGCTGGACTAAAATATCCTTTCCCAGCTATCCCTTGCACCTGCACTCGTAGCTCAGGGCAACACGTCAGGGAGGCAGCACAACTGCCAGCTTTCCCTCATTGTTCTGGATTCCACAGGCAGAAAAAAAAGATATCTAATAGAAGGTCAGGGTGCCTTTGGACACTTCTTTCCTCCATCAGCTCTGGTCACAGAGCTGGTACAAAACAAGTTCTTTGCAAAGGAAGTTAAGAAACACTACTGCACCAGAGTGCAGAGTTCTCCAGCAGCTGAGAAAGATTCCCTGCAAACAAACTGGCTCTGTTTGGAGAACAGCTGCCTGCTCCTTGGCAAGGGCAGCACACAGAGTTCAGCACCTTGCACAGGATTACCAGGATAAGAAGTCTCCAGGAGGAAGCCAACCTACCATTTTCCTGAGAGGTTTACTGCGGATGGCCATCCCATCCATGTAGTCCTCAAGCTTGAACTGGTAGGACACCTGCAGCTTCTGGAGGAGGCCGTCAAAAAAAGAAGAGCCCTGCAAAACACACACACACACACGGATGTTATGATCTTTCTGATGACAAGCACAAAATCACCACACCAGCCCTGCCTCATGCAAGAAAGGAAGTCTTTCTCCTTGAGGTCTGGGCTGCTTCTCTTCAGAGCACAACAAGGAGGTTGGGGGATCTCCAGCCTCAGAGGTTTTTAAGACTGAGCTACACAAAATCAAGACTGACTTGATTTAGCGTTTAATGAGTCCTGCTTTGAGCAGGAGGTTGGACTAAAGGTCTCCAGCAGTTCCTTTCCCACCTTAATTCTGTAAAACACATCCTCTCAGGTCTGTCAGCCTACCTGGTACAAAGACTAAACTGAGCTGCAGGTTTTAAGAATGACTTCCAAGCAAATTTGGTAAAGTTTGGCAAAACACCTCCAGGAATGCTTCTGTTTAGCTCCACTTCAGGGCATTCATTTAATTCTAGCTTAAATCAATTTCTAATAGACACAAACACACCAAAGCAAACCTGGTTTAAATTATAACAGATCTCTACGTGGATCTACGCCTGCCACACTAAACCACAATGTGTCTGAGGACCCTCTTTGCATAAGGATGGCACATGGAGGCATGAACAGGATCAAGATGACCAATTGCCCCATTACATCATTTCTTTCTAAAAACCAGTCAACCCCAGCCAAAAGTTTAGTGGAATTTGGGGATGTTTCTCTCTTCTTACCTCATCTAGAAGCAAGAGCAGTTTGTTCCGAATTTCCTGGGCATTTTCCCCCTGAGGGTCCTTGAGGAGCTGCCGGAATTTCTCAATCACCTGGTAAAAAGCATTTTTCCAAAGCAACTGGTCCACGTTCTGGGTGTCAGAGAACTCAATATCCATGAGGATGCACCGTTCATAGAGCTGCAGCATCTCCACCCTACAGCAAAACACAGGGAGTGGTCAATGCAACAAGGTCTGGGCCAGGAACAAACACACAAAGAACCACAGGGCAACAGAGGTCTTGCCATTAAAATGATCCCCACCCCATCTTCCATCCAACCAAAATGCACAGCAGAGACACAGATCCTACTTCCTCACAAATGAACAAGTTGGGAACATCACAGCCAATGGAAATAAAGCCTCGGAGTCCCAGAAATCACATTCCCCTCGCCAGCAGCCTACAGCTCTGCCTGGATGCTGGAGCAGAATTCCTCCCCCAGTTTTAATAAAACAACTGCGGGCCAGGAACAGCTCTGAAACATGTGAGGCAAGTTTATGGTACAGGGGATCCTCAGCTGTTTCTGCCTTGGCAGCCTTATTCCTCTTAACCTTTCAAGTCCTACAGAAACAATAGGAGAGTGTGGATGGCAAAGCCTGGAGCGAAGCCAGATGGCAATGCCTGGAAGAGCCTGACAGGATAAAAGAAGGATGCTGGTGGGTTTCTGCACAAAGCACAGAGGCAGGATGGGCTGCCTGACCCCACACAGCCCCCAAACCCTGCACACACACCTAGAGAGCACAAACACCAAGGAAACTGGACATTTCTGCAACTGGACGTCTGATAAGAGTCCCCACACAGCTGGCAGCAGGTACTTGGACACAGGCAAGACACAAGGGACACGGCCAGCAGGGACAGAGTCAACTGTGCCTAGGTTCCCAGGGCAGGGTGGGCTTCCACAGGCCACAGCAGCACTCCACAGTGTTTCCCCTTCTTCCACACTACAGCTCTGGGTGACCTCAGCACCTTGAGGAAAACCTGAAACCTCTGTTGCTGCTTCAATCACAGACATATCCCACCCCGTGGTCTATAGAGCGAGTGCCCAAAACACAGAATGAGCCCTGAAATGAGCTCACTTGCAAGATTTGCTACCAATCAGCTCTGAAAATCAGCCGCTGGAGAAGCCCTGCAGACTCAGAGATCACAAATAAATGTGAAACATGCCAAGCAGATACTTGTTACAGCCACGTTAACCACCCTCCAGAGCAACAGTGTTACCTCTCTGTCACCTGCACGGCAGCACCAGGTCAAAAAAGTGTCACCAAGTTGAGGGGCATCAAAACTACACAGCACTGGAAAGGCACTGCCACTGTTGCATAGCACCAGGAAACACAACAAATGCTTCCTGAGCACCTGCCAAGGACAGGTAAGAAAGCAGAAGTATGAAAACAAACACTGAGAGCACTGGAACTGAGAAACATCAGCTCCAGCAAGAACCAGAAGAACCAAAAAACTGCACCAGGTGCTTGTCCTGCTCCTCTGTGTCCCTGCAAGGCATTCACCAAGCACAAGAAGGCACGGCTTAGCTCTCAGCCCAGGGAAATGACATCCACCTCACCCACAGCTTCCTTCGACCACCCACACACCACTGGCAGACAACAAACAGACCCAGCACACCAAAAAAGGGCAACCCAGCGCCCCATCTCCCAGCTTCTGAGACACAGAGATCCCCAAGGAAACACCATTCTCCTGCATTTCACCCCAGAAATGACTCACTCTCCCCTCTACAGCCCACCCACGAACCTCAGCTGGGCCATCTTCTCCAGCCCCTCCGGGCTGATGCGGTCTCTGGACAGGAGGTTGCTGAGCTGCTGCTCCTGGTTCCCAGCCTCACGCAGGAGTTTGCTGAGCTCCTGCTGCTGCATGTTCCTCATCTGCTGCTCCATCTCGGGGCTCAGAGGAGTGGGGGGGAGTGGGCCACACAGGTACTGCCCTGCCTGGCCAGGGTAGCCAGGGTAATAGGCTCCTGGGTACACCCCGTTGGTTGGACCCATCGGATATTGCAGGGAATATCCACCATATGGATACTGGGGGCCTTGCCCGGAGGCACGAGGGTAATAATAGGGGTTGTCAGAGTTTTGGAATTTATAGTAGGAGGGCTGGGCCTGGCGGGCTTCCCCCCAGGAGGTGGGGCTCACTTCATCATCCGTGTCTAGGAAGTGAAGCTGAGCGGTCTGGCTCTTCAGGGCGGGTTTTTGGTCCGGGTTGTTTGGGTCCCACAGTCGGCGGGCAGTGCCACCTCGGCCCCGGCTCCGGGGGCCTTTGCTGCCAGCCCCTCCCAGCAGGAGCCTGGGCCCAGGGTGAGCAGCTTCAGGGACACCCACCGAGCTGGCAGAGAGGTCCGTGTTGGCAGGCAGGAACAGAATCCCACGGCCCCTCCCTTGGGGCTCCCTGCTCTGGCTCCTCGCCTCTGAAAGCTCTAAGGCTTTCAGCGACTTTTTTTTATCTGTATCTGCCAGGCTGACGTTCCTGTTCATGGTCCTGCTGTCAAACGTGACTCGAAAGGATCCCTTGACTTCCCTGCCATTGCTGCTCCATTCGCTCTCGCTCCTGGAAGCTCGGCTCTGCTCCGAATGCCTTCTCCTGTCCGAATTCCTGCTGGAGACGTACGCTTCTGCCTCATCAATCCTGTCATCGTCCAACGAGTCGGTGGAGGACACGGAGAGCTGCTTCCTAGGACGTATCCTTTCCCTGGCACGCTCCTGCCGCCTCTCCACCCCATCCACGAGCAGGGCTCCATCTGTGCTGTTGTTGCTTCCAGCTGAGCTCGTGCTGCAGGTTCGGTATCGGCTCCGCCGCTTGTCCGTGCGGGAATAGCGCTTGGTAGAGCCCAGCTTCCCCGGCAGCACCTCATCCCCCGTCCTCCTCACCCTGTCGCTTCGCTCTGCTCGTCTCCCTTTATCTCCCCTGGAGGCTTTCGCTGCTTCCCCTGCCTGGCTTCCTTCTCTATCCTCCTTGCTTGATTTAATTTTCCTATTGTTGTCTTTTCCAGCGCCTTTCTCAGTCTCTTCATCTCCCTCGACTTTCAGCTGCTCCATCCTCCCGCTGATTTCCTCGCTCGCTGAACGCAGGGAAGGTTCTTTAGCAGCAGAGTGCAGGCGCTTCCCAGGCTGGTAGATCTGCTGGTCCGGTTTCTTGGTTCTCCTAGGGGTCTTTGGACACCACTCATCCACAACAGGCTGCTTGGATAAGTTTTCCTGGCTTTGCAGGCTGCCTTTGGTCTCTGTTTCTTCCTTTTCCTGTGAAGGACCGTTCTGCTTGGGGCCATCACCTTTGTCCCAGCCCTCCACAGCTGGAGGTCCCACTCCCACAGAGTCCTTGTCCCCAGCACTCTCCTCCTTGTCCTCATCAGCTCTGCTCCTTTCCTTCTCCGAGGTCTCCTGCTTTGGTGGCACAAGTTTGCTCCTCAGTCTGGAGAGGCCAGGCTTGTAAATCTCCTGGTCTGGGCGCCTGTTGTCTTTGCGATGCCTCGGCTCCTTCACCTCCTTCATGTTTTCTGGGAAAAAACAGACAGAAGAAAGTTATTCCCAGGCACAAAAACATACCATGACAAATATTCAAGGAAAAATATTAAGCCAAGGCAAACAGCCTCCCACCCTCAGAGCAGGTCCAGGAGAGATCTGAAAATCTATGTTGATACTTACAGGAAATCACAGAATGAGAGTAGAAAATGAGAACATCTAACACAGCTGACCAAATCCTCGGCCTGATGCATTTACAAATCCCATCCTGCAACAGGTTTTGCCTCAAAGCACCGACAAGGCACAGAAAAAGCTCAACAGGAGACTTGAGTGCAAGTAGCAAGAGTAAAGTTGTATCACTACAGGCTCAGCAGCAGTCACCCGCCCACTGCTGGTGCAGGAGCTGCCATCCCCCAGCCCCTGCTCTGCCAACAGACCCCTTGGAGTCAAAGGCGCCTTTCTCCCTTGCTCACAACCCGGTAACGTTTCTCTCCTCCTCCCTTAACCGTATTTACACAAAAAATCGTTACAGAACCCAGGCCGGACCACGCACGGTTAAACGACCCACCAGAGCCGGGCTGTTCCCCGCTGCATTCCCTAAACTTTCCCGCTGCCAGCACCGCGCACCGGCCGCAGCCCCGAACCTCCGCCGGTACCGGGGGCTCGGCCCGGAGGACCCCGAGGGGCTGGGAAGGACCATCCCGGGGCAAAGCCGCTCCGGCTGCCGCCGCCCGCCCCGCAGCCTCCCCGTTCTCGGTGCGGCGCCGGCTGTGCGCTCCCACCCCGGACACCCCGGTATCGGTGTCGGTGCCGGCGGGGCGGCAGCTCTGCCCCAAGCCCTACCCCAGGCGCAGCCGGGCAGCGCGGCCGCGGGGCAGCCCNCCGCCGGGACCGCGCGCAGGCGCGCACGGGGCCGCGCACATGGCCGCGCCACCGGGGCTGGGCGAGGTGCGGGATGCGGAGCGGCGGCTGCGGGGCCGCGTCCACCGCACCCCGCTGCTCACCTGCGCCGGGCTGGACCGCATGGCCGGCCGGAGGCTGCTCTTTAAGTGCGAGCTCTTCCAGAGGACCGGATCCTTCAAGGTGCGCGGGGATGGCGGCACTGCGAAGCCCCGGGGCAAAGGTCGCTTTTTCAACAGAGAAATTCGCGTTCCGCCGATAGCCACCAGCTCCTGCCACCCTGCCCGGGGCTGCTGAGGGAATGGTGCAAGGAGGACATTCAGCTCAGCGCACGGGCTCCGGAGCAGTGGCACACACACAGTCCTGCGCTGTCCTTCCAGATCCGCGGTGCCCTGAACGCGGTGAGGAGCCTCGTCGAGGAAAGCGAGCGCACGGGCCGGGAGCTGCCCCGCGCTGTCGTGACACACAGCAGCGGCAATCACGGGCAGGCACTCGCATGTGCTGCTCAGGCAGAAGGTAAAACCCGTACCCCCGACCTACAGCTCCGAGAGCAGGGGTAAATACAGAGCTGGGTCCTGGGCAGAGGCAGCTCTGCCTCCCCTGGAGAGAAGGAAAGATCCTCTCCTGAACGCAGGAGCTGGCATAGGCAAGGCAAGGCCTGCTCCTGGAGTGCTAACTGGCTTGGATTTACCTTCTCTCTTGTCACACAGGGATTCCTGCCTACATCGTAGTACCCCAGACAGCCCCGCAGTGTAAGCAGGATGCCATCCGTGCCTACGGTGCCACCTTGGTGCCGTGCAAGCCCAGTGACGAGGTAAGGCACAGGGAAGGCTGGCCAGGGACACGGCACAGCCAGAGTGAGAGGTGACTGCTGGGCTTTCCCTTAGTCCAGAGCCGAGACAGCATCCCGTGTAGTCCAGGAGACAGGAGGAGTCCTGGTGCACCCCAACCAGGAGCCAGCGGTGATCGCAGGGCAAGGCACCATCGCCCTGGAGGTGCTGGAGCAGGTGATGGAAATGCACAGCCCAGGCCCTGCAGGGCCACAGCAAAAAAGGGGGACACAAAGTGTCAGAAGGCCTCACACTTCCTTCCTGCACAGGCACCCGAGGTAAATGCAGTGGTGGTTCCCGTCGGAGGCGGAGGAATGGTTGCAGGAATAGCAGTTGCCATCAAGGTAGGCAACAGCTCATGCAGGAATCTCCCTGTGGGAAGGGCAGGAGTCTCAAGGCAGGCAGCAGCTTTTAAATTTAAGAACAGAAAGAGCCTGCTGTGGAAATCTGTGGGTGCCTGGGCTCTGCATGGCAGCAGCAGCAGGGCCTGCTCAGCCCCCTGCACGCACAGAAACAGGGGACAGGCACATGCTAGTGTCACCCAAGTGGCTCCTCCTGCTCTCTCCAGGCTTTGAGGCCAGATGTGAAGGTGTTTGCTGCTGAGCCACGCAATGTGGATGACTGTTACCAGTCCAAGGTCCGAGGGGAGCTGACCCCCAACCTCCACCCGCGGGATACCATC
Organism: Vireo altiloquus; assembly: GCA_013396875.1. Classification (NCBI taxonomy): domain Eukaryota; kingdom Metazoa; phylum Chordata; class Aves; order Passeriformes; family Vireonidae; genus Vireo; species Vireo altiloquus. Next base: position 30,148 of record VZRF01012839.1, on the reverse strand, counting down.
GCAGACGCAGTAAAAACCAGCATCGGACCCAACACGTGGCCCATCATCAGGGATTTGGTTGATGATGTCCTGACAGTCTCAGAGGAAGAAATCAAGGTAAAGGCTCCCAGCTCCTTTCTCACGGTAGCTGCCAGCAGGCAGCTGCCTCCCTCCCCACCCTGCCCCTCTGCTCTCACCCCAACACACTCCCAGAGCAGCACAAGCCCCTGTGCACCACTGCAGCTGCGACACCCACGCTGTCTCCAGATGGAAAAGGGCTGTTGGAAGTTCTGCTCTGCCTTCCCAGAGCACTGCAGGGATGCCCTGGAGCAGCCTATGCTGGCTGCTGGGCTGACAGCTGCTGGCCTGTCCCGACAGCGAGCCACGTGGCTGGTGTGGGAAAGGATGAAGCTGCTGATTGAGCCAACAGCAGGCGTGGGACTGTCGGCCGTGCTCTCGGAGCAGTTCCAGGCACTCCCCCGGGACGTGCAGAACGTTTGCATCGTGCTGTGTGGGGGAAATGTGGACCTGAGATCCCTGACCTGGCTCACAGATCTCTCTGGGAAAGCGGAATGAGGATGGAGTGGTGTTTCAAGGAATGAAAACCTCGTTCTGAATTTGTGCAGTGGTTTGTGCGCTACTAAAAACAGATCAAGTCCAAAACGTTTGGGAGTTTTTGTGGACGGATAAGGGAAGCTGGCATTGGTCTCTGTGGGGGGCCTGGAAAGAAAGTACTGCCTGTTCTCCCCTCCCCAGCTGCCTTGCTCTGGGCCAGGCCTCCAGAGAGCTGCACTCAGTCACCCTCCCCAGCTGCTACTCGGCTTTTCTTTCTCAGCATCACAGGAACTGCCAGCAAACTCCTTCACACAGCAAAATCCTCCCAACACCCCACGTGGCAGGGCATGAGGGACAGAAACAATTCCAGTGGGCCAGAGGGTTCAGTCGACCAAGGGTGCACACAGCCTCCTGGCCACCACCAAGACAGAGGCGCTTAGGCATTTTTGACATTTTCCATTAAAATAAATAGCTATAGCTGGTACCTGAGCAGCAGCTGGCGACACAGCTGCCCCTGTACAGACCCCAGCAGTAACACGTCCAAGGCAAGGCATCAGTGCTGTCCTCAGTGCATGGGCCAAGAACAGCATCCAGGGAGCCAAGGCACAAACTCCAGCCATGCTGGAGACTCATTCCATTTCCACCTCCCGCTCTGGCAGTGCACTCTCACTCCTCACCCACGGCACAGGCTCTGGGACATGGGGGTCATAAGTCCACTTAGGAAAAACGCGCTTGTAGAGGTTCAGCAGCACCGTGTCCTGGGACTTGAGCTGCCCATCGAAGTGGCACTTCATGTGGCCATGGGTCCCTAGGCAGAGGGCAGAAGAGGCCATTAGCAGTCTCTCTGGCCCAGGAGGACCACGCCATCCCAGCAGCACAGAGATAAACACCGGATCAAACCTACCCAACGGCTCCTTGATGTGCCCTCTGCGTCCCCACTTTGTCCTCAGCTCCACGGGCTTGAACCACATCACATCCTCTGCAGACGAAAACACAAAAGGCAGGTAAGGAACAGGCTGTGCTGCACCAGCATAACTGCAGGCACAATTCTGCTTCCAGAACTCCTCTTCCCACCAGAGACGAGCTGTACCTCTGTTGAAGAACATGTATCGCACGACAGCAGTCTTGGTGAAAATCTTGAAGGGGTGGCCACTGAGCACCAGGCGCTTGATGACGATCCTGTCCGGGTCCACGGAGAGCAGGGAGCCCGTGGCAATGAGGTCGTGCATTCCTACCAGGCTTGGCCACCAATGCACCAGGGCAAGTGCCTCCATCACCCCCCTTCCCCACCATGAACCCCTTCCCCAAATGGCTGCAGGCCCAGAGCAACCCCACAGCAGGGAAAGACAAGTGATGACAGGGATGAGATGAGCTCATCTCAAACAGCAGGAAGGGGACAACTTTTTCAAGTTATACTTTCTGGAGAGATGCACTTGTAAGCACAGTATGGGGACGGTTTGTTTCCCAGACACCACATCCTCAGCATTTATTGACTCACCGTTACTTCTCTGTTTGAAAAGCAGCACTGAGGCAGGAGGGAAAGTGATGGGAGCGTAAACAGTCACCACCAGGGCAGCATCTGGGCGCAGGAAACGCTCCAGCTTGTGCTTGTCAGCTAGGACAGAACAGCAATGATCAAATTCAGGCCAACAGCTGTCCTCAGAGCTCTGGGAAACCCCAGAGCCTGTTCTTCCCTGTGCAACCGACACCCCTCCTCTGCTGGCACTGAGTATCTGGGAATGAAGGTGATCCTCTAGCATGGAACTTGGACCTTGGCCTGGATCAGTGAATCATCTTTCCCAAGCTATCCTACTCCCCATGATTTAGTGCCTGCTCTGGAAGCCTCAGAGCCTAGGAGTGAATCTTCACAAGAATCCTTCAGCCAGGTTCAGACACCACGGCTAAGACATCATAGGCTTCCTGCTCCAGAACCTCCAATCCCATTCCTGGTGTACCCAGTCCCTGACAAACCTGAGGTGTGCTGGGAGAACAGGGGGGATGCTCGGAAGCGTCTGAACCCGCAGTGGAAGATCAGCTCCTCCTTGGCCCTCACTGGCTCGCTGTTGCCCGGATGCCGACGCACCAAGAAGTTCAACACGGACATCTGGAAGAGGCAGCACAGTGAGGGGCTGCTGGCAGGGGATGGTGGGCAGCAGAAAGCACCAGAACATTGCAGCAGAGATGAACACCCTCGAAAATGGGGTCCCAAAAAGTCACTGGTCAGGAGTACTAAGCTCAGACACTTTATCCTAACCCCCTCCAGCAGCTTCTGCATGCTCTGACCTGCTTTGGAACAGGAGCAATGTGGGGAGATATCAGCCCAAACCCTCTGCAGCCAGACCCTGTCCAAGCCACACAGTCTGAAGGAACAAGGAGCTGCACATCTCTCCAAGGTATCATCCCTTTTGTTCACCTTTTGTTCGTGGGGAAGCAGCGAGAACAGGACCAGGGGTTTCCCTTCCTTGAAGCTCTCCATCACCGAGATGGGGACATTGCAGACATGAAGTGTAACGTACCAGCCCACCTGCCAAGACAGGAGCAGTTGTGAACACTTCTCTCAACAAAAAAAGTGTCAGAAGATGTGCCTGGATTAGGGAAGGAATCCAGGAGAAAACTGTCTGAATTTAGGGCTTCATGCTAAGAACCAGCTGGCTGAAGGATCCACCCAACCACCTCCCTGGTAAGTCACTCCTATTGGGAGAAAAGGAACACAGTAGGGAAAGAGATCAGCAGAAGGGAGTTACCGAAGCTCCTTCAGTCTCCTCCTTCTCTATTTGCCTGAAGAGGTTTTTTCTGGTTCGGGAGAAGTCCTGGAACTGGAAGATCCTGGCATAATCCCTTGGAAGATTCTCTTTGGGGTCCCATGGAGAAGTCCGGAAGCTTTTCAGCCCCCTGTACTTCTGAAACCTAGAGAACAGAGAGCAGGAAAGACAAATTACTCCACCAATTGAGGTGAATCCCATCCTTCACCATCACCTGTGGTCTGCAGGGTCTCACATCTTCAGGGAGGGCAAAGGGAGCAAAGCAAACATTAGCCCTCAGGAAAGACCTTGGTGCAAAGAGAGATGAAACCAGCAGCCAAATCCCCCAACAACTTGTCCTTGCTTCAGAGCCACCCTCCACCCTCTCCCAGGTCAGGACCCAGCTCTCCCTGCCTGCTCTGGAAGCCTCAGAGCCAGATAATGAGTCTTCACAAGAGTCCTTCAGCCAGGTTCAGACACCACGGCTAAGACATCATAGGCTTCCTCACCAAGTTAAACAGGCACCTTCCAGCTCCTCTCCCAGCAAAGCATCCCATTCCTTACCTGACTCTGGCAGGCACATCCCGCGGCGTGTCCACCTCGTCTGGAAACATCTCATCCATCCTCTCCTGTTTGTATCTCTCCAGCATCTGTTCATCCTCCTCCATCTTCTCGTCATATTGGTCATCCCGCAGGCACTCAGACACGGTCATGGTCTCGCTCTCCTCCTCCCCAGCCTCCTCCTCGCTGCTCTCCCCCTCCTGGCACAGGGCAGCACAGAGCCTGTGAGCACACAGAGCTGTGCATGCAGCATTGACACCCTGAGTGTGCTTGCACTGTGCCATTTGGGACCCCAGCCCATCATTTTGGGGTCTAACAGGCCAAAAAAGCAACGTGATACAGGTGGGGATTCAACAAGTGGAAATCCAGCCAAGTTCTGGCTCTGTGTTGTGCCCTTGCATAAAGGAAGTTGGAAGGACAGGATTGTTCCAGAACATGCAATAATGGCCTGGAGATCACCTGTGCTACCAGCTCTTGGAGGTACCTGGGAAACTGCCTCTTCCATCAGATCATCATCCATGTCATCATCTTCATCATCATCGTCATCTTTCTCACTTCCTTCTTCTCCATCATCCACAATCCAGGCAGCCTGGTACTTGGATGTGCCTTTGGGGACCTTCACCACCCTCCTGTTTGCCTTCAGAGCATCTGTAAGATTCCCAGCAGTGCTTAAGACAGGAACAATTCTCCTTCCCCTCAGCAACATTTATACCAGGACAGCCAAAACCAGATCTAGACCAGAATTGCTATTTTTTCCAGCAGAGAATTTGTCAGGACAGCCAAAATCTGCTAACTTGCCAGGCAAACCACCCAGCCTGCTGGCCACCTGATGAGACTGGTGGATGGAAGCCATCCCAAGCCAGGATGTTTCTTCACAGCCACCCTGGTGACAGAAGTTTCTAACAACCCTCCTGAGAGGGACAAGGAAAAGATACAGAACCACTGCTTCTGCTCACCCTCTGCTTCCTGCAGTTCTTCTTCAGTGGGCCACGTCTGCTCCCCTTCCATGGGATCAGGAACCACTTCTGACTGCAGGGACTCCTGCTTGCTTGGATCTGCCTTCATCAGGACCTTGATGTCTTCCTCCATCTCATCAGCACCATTTCCAGAGCCATCCTGAAGGGTGACAGCAGAGTTCCTGGCTCTGAACACACCTAACTGAAGCTTGCAATCAGCCTCAGGTGAAACTCCCTCCATGATGTCACGACACAGCCTTCATTACTCACTGCAGGCAAGGAACCTCAGCCCAGAAGCAGAACACAGATAAAACTCCTTTTTTCCCTTGCCCACACCACCCCTAGTTGTATTTTCTCCAATGAAAAGTTCAGAAATCTTGTGTTCTAAGAGAACTAGCAAAGATCTCACCCCACACACCTGAACCTCCATGTCCTGACTCCTCTTCTGCTCTTTAACCACGCGTGGGTTCAAAGAGAGGGGGTCTGGAGGGGCATCCACCTGGCTGACCTGGAAGTCCCCATGCCCCACGATGTGCACCAGGCTGTTCACACTGAGGGTCTGTCCCCGGACAAAGCCAGACACCTTCAGGGTCCCAACCAGGTCGCTGTCCTGACTGGGCACAAACTCAGCAGCGTGGGCGAGCAGGTGAGCGCGGCGGTCCCGAAAAGCCAGGTGCCTCTGCTTCTGGGAGCTGAGGTGCCTCAGGAGCAGCGAGGATTCCTGCTCCGTGTTCAGTGGGAAGAGCTTGGCCTCAGGAAAGCGCTTCTCAATGGATTTGGAGAGTTTCTTCCTGGCATCTATCCTCTTCTTAGGGGGCAGGTCGGTGCCTCCCGGGACAGCCAGAGCTGCCAAGCAGAGAGCAGAGCTCAGATCCTAAACCTTCTCATGTCCTTTTTACCAAATATAGGTGAATACTTGGATGTCAGCAACCCAAATGGGCAGACTGGCACCACACGGTACAAAATGAGTATCAGCAGTGCCCAAAAGGGCAAGGAGGAATAGCAATAAACTGAAAGAACTTTCACCTCAACATAAGGAAAAATTTCTTTTCATTGAAGGTGGCAGAGCCTTGAAATTTAATTACTATGACAGTAAATCTCCATTAAGCACCCCCACAGAAGCCCAAAAACGTTTCTCACCGTAACTGGGGAGCCCCTGTGCAAACAGGCAGGAGAGGCAGTGCTCCCCAGCACTGTCCCAGCCATCCACAGGATCCAGGAGGAACAGCAGGGAGTCAGCAACCTTGGCAAGGTCTAAGACGGTGTGAAGATCCCCTGCACCCAAAACGTCTCCATCAGTGGGGCTGCCAGAGGTACCAGAACCAGGAACCCAACCCACAGCTGTGCCTCCTCACCTGCCTGTGCTGTGACAAAGTGCCAGCGCTGCTTGAGCCGGGGGCAGAGGAGGGCAAAACCACCAGCTCTGCCCTCATCTGCACGGACAAGGGCCGAGTCCTGGCTCTGCAGCAGGCGCAGCGTGTCGTGGGCTGCAGCCCTGCTGTGCAGCAGCACCACCGCCACGAGGTGCGGGGGCCCGTCCCTGCTGCCAAGGCTGCGTTTCTCTGCCAACACCTGCGGGCGCAGGGGCACAGCGTGAATCCCAACCCGCGTCCGGCTCCTCTCCCGCCCCCCGGATCACGGCGAGATTCCTCCACACCGCGACCCGAACCCACCCGCTCCAATAATGCTCCAAACCGAATTGGCCCTGCCACCCGCTCGTCTCCTCCGCAAACACCCAAACCCCGAGGTTACATCTCCCCCACCGAGACCCGTCCTGGCCTCATCCCAGGGCCTCCCCCACGACCCGTTTCTCTCTGCCCCCGCAAGAACCAGCCCGGCCGCCCCCGGTTTCCCCGGGTGCCTCACCGCCTCCTTCCGCTGCCGGCGGAGCTGCAGCGCCTGATGCCGCCGGTCAACCCTGTTCAAGTCGCGGAGCCGCCGGCGGGGCTGGGCCTTGACNCTGGGGGGGTGGGGGGAGGAAGAGAACGGTCAGGCGGGCCGGGGGCGGCGGGGAACCCGCGGGGAGCGCGTCCCGCCTCACCTCCAGCGCGGCGCTGCGAGGACCCGCTGTGTTTGCCGCCCTTGTGCGCCTTGTTCTGCTGCTTGAGCGGCCCGGGCCGGTGCGCGCCCGCCGCCGCCATCACCATGCTGCCGCCTCGCCGCCACCTACTCGGCGCGCCCGCCCTGCGTCACTTCCGGCGCCAGAGGGAGACGCGTGGGATTCACGTGGGCAGCGAGAGGGAGGGACGGGATGGGAGCGGGAAAGGAGCCCCGGGAAAGGAGCCCCGGGAAAGGAGCCCCGGGAAAGGAAGGAGCCCCGGGGAAAGGACAGGGCCGAGCACCGCGGGGAGGAGAGCACAGCAGCGCGGTTGGTGCCCGTAGAGCGTCGCTGGGCAATGAGAAGCGGGAGGCAGAGGCGTTCATTCAGCGCTTTATTGGTTGGTTCTTTGTACAGGTATTTACACGGAGAGGGGGACGGGGCTCGGCCGCGCTCCGGGAAGGGGCCCGAGGGATGAAGCAGTTGGGGAAAGGCCCTGCCGAGCCTCTGGCATCGCGCCCAGGGAGGGTCGGCGCTACTCCCTCCGCAAAGCCCGATGGAGTGGAAACATTCCTACCGTGCCCCGGCCCGCCTGGTACCGGCAGCGCCGTGACCTCGGCTTTGCCAATCATTATCCAGCCAGGAATGTCTGTTCCTAGGCAGAGGCCTCAGCCGTACCCAGCCCCGATGCGACATGACCCCAGACAACGCAGCAGAGCCCCTGCCCCGGATCACTCCATCCCTTAGGGATACAGCTCTCTCTCTGCTGGCTACGGGAAGCATTCGGGCCACAGCACCCCAGAAACACGTGGGTGAGCAGCAAGGTTAAACATTCACGGGGTGTTGCAATCGCCAGCAAAGCTGAAGCAACCCGAGGGAGGGCAGCTGCTACTCCCATCCCAACTGAACAACTGCATGGGAAGGGAAAAGCAGGTTCCTACAGGTTCCTGCTGCCTCTGAAGCTGAGGCATCTTCCCACCTCTTCCTCCTGAGAGGAAATCAGCAAGACAGCAGCAATGCGGGGTTGTCAGCTGTGAACTGGTCTTTAGGGATCCTTTTCTACCCCTAAAAGCAGACTGGCTGTTGAAACCCTTGAAACTCTAAATACGAGCGTGTACTACCTGAGAGGAAGGAAGACACAAAATTAGAGACTGGTGACAGACAAACACTGTAGTGATTAAGTCTCTCTATACAGGAATCCACTGGCTGTGGGACAGCGTGAGAGTCTCTCCTAAAGGCTGTTTGTCCATTAGCCAAGACAGCCCACAGCACTGCCACAGCTCTGCCTTGCAGAGCCAAAGAGGCTGCTCAGAAGGGTCTCCAGGGAAGAGGGAATAACTGGGATACTTCCAAATCAAGGAAAACATCCTGTAAGTTAGTTATACCTTGTCATTTAAGCAAGACTAGGGAAAGGAGGAAGGTTGGAAACTTTCTTTCCTAGGGTTACCACAAAGCCAAATACTTCTGCCTCCGAGTCACCCTGAAGTCTGGAAACCCAGAGACAGCCAGGAGGGTCCCACCACAGAGGCTGATGATCTTTGCAATCCTCGGAGCTGCTCTGGCTTTGCTTGGCTTTGCCACACATCCATACACTGTCACCTTATAGGGATTTCACTGACCTGCACACTCCTCCAGGGCCCTCCAGACACACACTACCAAAAAACCACAACCTGCCGAGCAGAGCAAGCAGGAGCAGAAAGCCAAGCACTGCCTCACTGGCTGACAGCATTCCAGGTGAAAACAAACATTCCTGTCAAGCAAAAACTACCAAGGAAATACGGATGCAGCCACAGTGTGAGCAGAGGAGAACTCTCCAGCAGCTGAGATGCAAATCCCTGCAGCAAAGCAAAGCCCTGGCAGGGGGAGGGCTCCCTTGAGCTCTCCTGTACCATCACAACACAGAGCCTGGTGCTCTGCACACACACAGGACACCTGTGACAGCACCTGCTCAGCACCATCTGTCACCCACCTTGTCCCCTCTGCACCCTCCTCTTCTCCAAAAAAACCAGGCTTTGTATCACAGCACAAAGCCCAGACAAGCTGTGCCATGAGCAGTGCAGCTCACAGGCTGCTCCAAGCCTGGCTGAATCCCAAAAAGCAGCTGCACTGCAGGGAAAGCTGAGCTCACATTCCTGCTCCCTAAAGGAAGAGCAGCTGCTTCTGAAGCAGCGACAACTCTGGGCTGACTCCACACAGGGGGGAGCAACAAGCTGGGACGGGCTGGATGCAAAGCCATGGCCTTGGTTTAGGAAGGAAGACTGGTTACAACTGGAAGGGCCAGTTTATTAGAGAAACCTCACATTGCAGAGAAGTCACAACACATTGGAAAGGGTCCCGGCCTGCTGAGGAGGAGCCAGGCTTCTGCAGCAGCACAGATCTACATCCCCCCCCAAGCCCAGCAGGTGCCACAGAGGGAAGGATTGGATTACCTGTAACACAGCTTATGTTTTACAAGCAGCCTGAGAGAGCCAGTAGTAGTAAAGTTCCAAAAAAAGCCTCCCCGTCTGACAACGGTTAAAACAAAAATGGTTTAAAATGTTTAAAAGCTCCGTGTTCTTGGCTGCAGCATAAAGGGGAGGCAAAGGTCTACAACACACACAGGCCTCTGTGGGTCTGGGCACTTGCTCTGATCTACCAGTGAAGGCCGGAGGGAGGGGTCTTCTCATCTTTGTTGCTTTCCAGGGAAAAGGGTGGGATTCGGACATCAAAGTGGGAGCCATCAGGCCTCTCAAATCGAAAAGTGCCCCTGCAAAAATAATGGCAGAGATCACACCGAGGCCATGGACAAACACACCTAGGAAGCATCGGCCAGAAGGTAAGACCTGAGCTCTTCCATATCCTGGGGGTCCATGTGCAAGGCGAGTCCAGCAGCAAGGACATGGGCACAGCTGCAGAACACTTGCTGCCAACATGACTCATTTGTTGAGGGCTCCTGGGCAGTTTTACATCACATCCCTAACACATTTCCTGCACAAAGCTGTGATGATTGCGGTCCACAGGAGTCAAGCACCCTCCACACACCTGCAGGAGTGTTTACCCAACTCCCACTCCACAGGAGACAGAGCCATCTGAGCTATTTTTACAAGCTGGTTACACGTAAATTCAGATTTGTATTTCTTGGCAGGAGCTCCACTGGTTGTCTATGACATTAAGAAATGCCATCACAGATGTAATTTGGAATAGTTTCAGCTTTGCATTTCAGAACTGAACCTGCCTGACCTGGTACAACCATTTGTTTACTGCTCTGAACTATAGACAATTGTACTGCAGAACATAACATGGGCAAGAGGGCTGTGGAGATAAATTAACAGGTTCTCAGGATGGAGAGGACACAATTGAACACCAGAAGTCAAGCTGAGCAGCTTCTGAGCTGCAGAACCTTTGTCTCTTTCTCTTCAGGATGTAGGCAGAGAGGGAAGAACTACTAGACCATCTGGTTTTATTCCCCAGGGCATCCATTCAGGCAATTCAAAATGCTTGACATGGCAAACAAGGTATACCCTATATGCAAAGAGCTGCTCTCCTGCTTTTCCCAACTCAAAGGCAGCTTAACTGTGAAGCAGATTCACTTAAAAAAATGCAGAAAGACCTGTCATACAGAAGGCAAGAGGTGGCTGTGCAATCCTTGTCCACACAGAGGTGACACTAAGTAAGCCAAAAGGCAAATAAAGGGAAACTGCTTTAATCCTGAGGCACAGGAAAAGAACAGCTCAGCTGAGCACTTCCCTCCCTGCACTTACCAGAGAAGAGACCTAAACACCAGTTAGACTGAAGGCCTTATCTGGTCTAAACTGGGAAAACCCCTGCATGCCAATTCCTGACACAGAAGTGCACAGGGATGGAGTTAAAGCCCAATCCTCTCTCAAGAGAGGGACACCAGAGCACACATCCCTGCTGCTGAGGGAATCATCAGCACAAGGCCTTGGCTCTTGCACCAAGGACCAAAAGGGAGAACTGCTTCATGTCTTTAAATCCAGTCCAGCACAGACCACAAGCAGGAGGATAAATTATCCTGGAACCTCTCCTGGTGCAGAGACTCAACAGAGCATCTTATCACTAACCGGGACACAGCTAGAGAGAAGCTCATCACGTTTTAGCTACCAACTATGCTCAGCTCAGTCCACTTCCACCCAGCTTTCAGCCACAACTCCCAGCTACAAACTGCACTGCAGCTCACTGCTGGGGGGTCCTACATCCAAAAACTGCTGCAGCAATAAGGGCTTCTTACCACATGTGACCACTGGATGCCTGCAGGGAGACGTGGCTGCTGTACTGAAATGCTGGCTGTTCTTTGGACAAAACTGGCTCCTGAGAAGACAAGAGACCATTGGGCATCAGCAATCTTAACATTCTACCCCAGACAGGCATCAAGAGGAAATTTATATAGCAGGAAAAAAGAAAGAAACAACCAGAGACCCACAGCCCAGCACCACTGTCAATTACACAGCAATTTGTCCACTGAGTAGTGTCAGAATCCCATTATCATTCCAGTATTCCCATCACCAGTCATTTAGGATCATTCTCTAATACTCTACGTGAAGTTTCAGTTCATGCAGACAAACAACAGATGAAAAGCTCATGTGACTTTTTTTTCATTGCCAGTTTCCCACTCCATCTATTTCCAGTGCCCACTGAACAATTTACTGGCAAATCCACCCAACCCCGCGAGAGGACTCCAGCAAAGGGCTGTGTTCCCCAAAAAAAAGCTGCATGGTACCTACCCTTCCTACAACCCCACGGCCCCGGACCGTTTCCAAGGTGCCAGACAAGCTGAATATCCTCCAGTGTCGCTCTCGGAGCTGCACCACTTCACTGTCCAGGTTCTCCAGGCGAATACAGTAGCGCCACTGGAGAGAAGAAAGACTCTTATCAAGAGCTGGAATCGGCTGCAACCAGTTGATAACCCACAGCTGATACTGGGAAACAGTTGCCAGGCAAGGGCTACTCTCCCTCAGAGCTTATCACACAGCAGTGATGCCACAGCAAATAAACTCCTTCCCTTTAGCTGCTCCGTGACACAAAAGGCACTTACCCAGTAGACATGGGAATTCTGGGCTTCCTGTCAAGAGAAACAAAAGACTTTAGCAGCTGCCCTTGGACACATGGTGCCAAAAAACCTCTTCAGCTGTCGGCACAGCACCAGCACAGGGGCTCTCACTCCGTGCCAGGGTGACACAGACAACTCACATGAGCACAGACAGCTGCTCTCCGAGGCCTTCCATCAGCAGAGCCTGGCACTGGCTCTGAAGTAATCATGAGGTGAGAGATTTGCAAGGATCCCGTGACAACCCAGGGTTCATCTCCATGTTAATTATGCACCTCCTACAGATCTAGAAACACCCCTTCCTTGCCTTTGGGCACCTGTTTTTCTGACAAGGTTAGGACAAACATCAGCTAGACTCCACAAAAGTTGCAAATCCACACCAAAATGTGCACCTGCCACAGCTCAGGCTCCCCAACAGCCGTGCTCAGAAATCAAACTGCTGTGGGAATTCCCAGCTCTCCCACTCAGGAGTCTGCTGGAGCCGCATTATTTTGGATGGTCCACGTGAAGTTCCGTGCTATAAAGAGCACATGGTTATCAGCTAAATCCAGAAGGCTTTAGCCAAACCCTCTAAGCCAAACTAGAGGCAGGAAACAGGCAGGCAACCCCAGCCCATCACTGGGCAGGATAACAGACGTGTCTGTTGTTACAGAGCAGATGGCCCCAGTGTCACCTCACGTGACCGAGGCAGTAATGGGACCAATTCACAATCCTTCCTAAATATCTTGCTAGCACTGTTGTGCAGAACATTACAGGTTCTTTTTCATCCTACTGATAATGAGCAAAAGCCAATATGCAGGAGCTGTTCTCCAAAAACATATGACAAAACAGTTTCATGTTTATACACATGAGAATGGAATTGCAACTGTGGTTAAATGTCACTTCTCCAATAAGCAGAAGGTACCTTCAGGCAGCAAACTGGTCTTACAAAAACATGCCAGTGAAGCAAATGGCAGAATGAACAGAGCAGCACAGACTCACCCTCATGCCCATGTAGAAAGGGATGACAGTGACACGGATGTTCTCCGTGGTTTCTCGGTGCACATCCGAGAGCTCCAGCCAGGGGTGGTTCTTCTCCTGCCACGCACACAGAGTATCCCTTGCTACAAAAGGTGGGACTGTGGGGAGGGAAAGGCGAGGCTTCATGGGGAAAGGCAACACTGTAGCTGGAGTGCTCTTCCCTCAAAACAATTCCCTTCACATAGTTAAAATATTCAAAGGCAGCTTCACTGTAACAAACCCCAAGGTAGACCCAAGATGAAGGGGTTTGGGTACTTGTTATAGAGCATTGCAAGCATCTGGCTCTGAAAAATTCCCTGTGAAGCCAGAATTTACCTTTTGTTTGGTCGTACATGAGGAATCTCTCAAAGAGCTCATGCTGGATGGGCACTTGATCAGTGGAGCTGTAGGGAAGGATGTCTTCATGGCTTACATAGTCTAAACCTGAAAAAGAAACCCCAAAAGCCATTGAACTTCCCCAGCAAAGAGCAGCTCAGAAATCTCCTGGCAGAAAAATTGATCACACTAGCGAGAAGTTAGGAAAAGGATTTTGGCAGCAGAAGCCAAAGCTAATATCACAACTGCAAGGAAGAATGGAGGAGATGTGCCAGGAATAACTCTTGGCAGTGTTCTCCTGTGAGATTTTTCAGGGAACGACTCCTCTGATAGACACACTGCCCTGCAAAGTGCCTGCACTGCCCCAAAAGCACTCTGGGCAGGAATTAAAGCCCAGGACAGGAATAAATCCAGCTGTCCTGATGAAAAAGCAGAACAGCCCATATGCAACTTGGTATGGGATCTGTGTCTCCAGCACTCTGATTTAAATCAGACATGTCTGTGTCTGATCACAGAGCGCCCAACTTCCAGCTATCCAAACAGCTTCCTGTACTTTAGTCGCTCTGCTGTCTCCAGCACAGCCCTAAGCTATGGACAGATCCACTACAGAATGCCATGTAGGAATTGCTGCTTCACTGACAGGAGTTGACCACTGATGACTCTTCTGACCTCACCTCACAACAATCAGAGGCTGCAGGAGTTTTTGCTCACCTGGGATGGCATAGAGGGCTCTGCTGTCATCATGATTTGCCAGGAACGTCACTGCCTCTGTCTGTGATCTCTGGGACTGAGAAAAAGGGAGGTTTATGTCTTTCTGTATGGGTTGTTGCAGGACGGTTTCCAGTCATATTTCAGTTCACTATTGTGGTTTATAAAGCACGTAATGTTTATTTCATTTAACCAATTCACCTCAGAACTTCTCTCCATTTAATTCCTCTAGGCTAACTCTCCACTCGAACAAGCGAGGAGCATTTTCAGTGCTGCAGCCCACATTCCCAATGACCTGCATGCAGCAGTGCAGGAATGGCACCAGGAAGAGGAAAGGAGGTTGGAAAGGGGAAACACAATCCAGAAAACAGTCATGTGACATTCCAGATGATCTTTCTCAGGGAAAATACACCTTGAAAAATGATTTATCCAAAAATCCCAACCAATCCAGTTAGCCACCAGAGCCATTTTCTTTCAGCACCTGTCCCTCTGAACCATTAATGCAGCAGAAGATACTCAAGTTTCAATAACAAGATTACTCATTACTTACTATATGTGGACAATCCCGGGCATCTATTAACACCTGGTAGTAAGTGTGTGTTTTACCCTTGACCTCTTTGGAACCATGGCCTGCTGCATTCTCACTCCTAAAGAGAAAAGCAGAGCCCTGAGCTCAGGCACAGGATGGCAGCAAATTCTTGTTACCAGAAACAAGCACTCATAAACAATGATTTTTTTTTTTTAAGCCACATTTCACAGCCTGTAATCATTTGGCTGCACCCAAACCAAAGCCCTATGAGCCACCCACACAATGCCAGAGGAGCTGAGATGACCATCAGTGGAGTTTGGCACAGGCACAACAGCTCAGAGGTTCTTCCTGCTGGATCTAACTCAAAAAGGGGTTTTTTGTACAATACGAAGTGCCAGGAGCATGATTTTTAAATCGATTTTTATTTCCTTCACATGCACGCTTTCACCCTTCATACTTCCATCCTGTCTCTAATTAACACAAAATTAATACTCAATATTTAATAAGTATCTCCTCTTTAAGCACCTCTCCTAGTTTACACTCATGCAAACAGACCCATGCCATTGGCCTCCTTAAAAACACTTGTTTACCCCAAATGGAAAACTCACTACAAAATGTAAATGTAACAGTCCAACAACATGAACCAGAACAAATCCTCAAATCCTTACTTTTCTGTGACAGGAGAAGCCACATCCCGATCATAAAGCCTGGCTTGCCAGGGAAACAGGACTATTCCTCGATAGCCAAACACACTGTGAAGGAAGAGCTGGGAGGAACAAATAATTGCAGTGGAATTATTTTTAAAAAATCTGTTAACTGAGGTAGAACTACAAAACATTTACAAAGGGTTTAATGTGTGGGATGGGGATATAGGGACAATCACCATCGTGATTACCCAGAGTGGAAAGAGGGAACACAAACAGTTTGGGATGGGAGAAGAAATCCCTGTCATCTCTATCCCATAAATGGGAAGGGCTAAACCAGTAATGCAGTAACAGAGCAGCAGGAAGGAGAGCTCAGAAACAGATCTGAGAGTCTTAAGGACAGGAATTACAAGTTTAGTTGTTATTTCTCAAATTTGGTGGTTGTCTCTTTGCATCCCTGAGGGAGAGAACCCCAAAACAAGACCTGTAGAACAACTGCCATTGTACAACAGTTGTGTCGTGCTGCAGATTCTTATCAACCTGCTATTGTCAGATGACAGACAAACTGCAGACACAGCACAGACAAGGAGCACTGAACTGTGAAACTCCTGGCCTTCTGCTACCGAGGTTTTCCTTATGGGAAATCCCTCGGCTGCCCAATCCCTGTGGAACAAGCCTGCAGGGTCAGCTGTGCCCCCCAGAACCCCCTACCTGGCCTGTCTCGTATTTGCCGTGCTGCTTTGGGGCCTCAAACACCCCCACGGTCTCCAGCACTTTGCCTTCGGGACGGTTCCTGGGAGCAGAGAGGCAGCTTGGAGGGTTTGCAGGGGCTGAAGCAGCCCCCAGGCCAGGGGGACACTGCTCCCCACTTTGTGCCTCCCTCGGGTACCCCAAAAGAGCCCGACCAAGTGCTGGGCTGCCCAGTCGCACTCCCTCCTCTGCCCTCCACCCTTTGCCAGTCTCCCCTTTCCCAACTGCCCTGGACACCCTCACCCAGTTGTCCCTTTAGCCCAATCCCACCCTCTCCCATATCTCTACCCTGACAGCCCCCCAACTCTTTCACAGTCTTCCCCCAGTGACTCAACACCACGAACCCACACTCCGACTCCTTACCAATCACCCTCATCCACAAACACCCTCTCAGAGCCTCCCAACTCCTCCCCAATCTTCCCCAACTGCCCTCACTCCGCACCCCAAACATCCCCTGCGAGCCCTCACTCTCTCCCAACCACCCTCAAACCCCCCCCTCACCGCCTGTCTCCCC
>VZRF01012839.1:0-13758 GCA_013396875.1 Vireo altiloquus | reverse complement strand
CTGCCCCGCGCGCCCCGCGCCGCTCCGCCCCGCCCCACGCGCGCGCCGCTCCGCTCCGCCCCGCCGTCTCTATGGTTCATTCTCCCCCCACCCGCACCGCTCCGCCCCGCTTCGCCCCTCCACCTCTATGGTTTCTCCTCCCCCGCCCCATCTCTCGCCGCCCCGGTAACGCCGGCCGGGCCCAACATGGCGTCGTCGGTGCGGGCCGGGCCGCGGCTGCGGCGGGCGGGGCGGGGCGGNCCGGCG
This sequence comes from Vireo altiloquus, assembly GCA_013396875.1. NCBI lineage: Eukaryota > Metazoa > Chordata > Aves > Passeriformes > Vireonidae > Vireo > Vireo altiloquus. The sequence goes on along the minus strand of VZRF01012839.1, from coordinate 13,512 downwards.
AGTTGGCAGCGTTGCCCGCTGGGCTGCGGGATGAGCTGGAGGCGGCGCTGGCGGCGGACGGAGAGCTGGTGCCTTTCAGCCTGCTGCGGAGGCTCCACGCCGCGCTGCGGGAGGCAGGTAGGCCGCGCTGCGCCGGGGCCCCGCGGCACGCCGCGATCGCACCGTGACCGCCGCGTCCCCCGCCCGCAGGGTCCCCGCTGCACCTACACGAGCTGCTGGAAGGATGCGAGATCCACCTGCCCGAGGTGCCGGTGCCGCCGCGGGTGAGTGAGGGCCGGGCAGAGGTCGCGGGAGGAGGCGGCGGCTCCCGGCCCTCACGGCGGGTCTGTGTCTCCCCCAGAACCCCGAGCTGGTGGCCCGGCTGGAGCGGATCAAGGCCAAGTTGGCACACGAGGAATACCAGCGGATGACCCGCAACGTCACCGGCCAGGTGAGGGGGTGCTGCAGTGCCTGCTGCCAGAATTCATCCCTCAAACACCTGAGAGTAAAGGAGATCTTCTCCTTAAGAGTGAGTGCAGTGCAGAGGGGATGTGGCAGGCACTGGAGGAGGGCACACTGTAAACACACCGGGGACAACAGATCCGGTGTTGAGGACAGAGGTAGGACAGGGTTAACAGGGTGGTGAATTAAACATACCGAGTTTTGGGAACTGCTCACTGTGCCAAAGATCTCAGGTTCTGTTCTGGGAGATTGAGCACATGCTGTAAATGTTTGACTGGGAGCATCTGTGCTGGTTACATTTTTGTCATAGTTTTAAAATTGCCTCATTCATGTCAAGGTAAAATTGAAAATACAAGATAATGTGTGGGCACTCATTCTTTCCTGAGAGAGCTGAGATCTTCTGGCAGGGTGACTGTTCAGACAAGGCAGCATCCCTTCCTGCTGGCATTCTTTGTGATGCCATTCTGTTCTTCCACACTGTACTTGGCATCCATGTGCACATTAACTCTCATGGGAAGATCTTTGCTTTCTGCTGATCATGACCACTCCAAGTTTGACCTGGTCTTGTGAAAGATGTCCCTGCTCATGGCAGGGGCTAGAACAAGATGGTCTTTAAGGTCCCTTCCAAGCCACACCATGCTGTGATCCATAATCCAGGGTGGTTTTTCCAGAGCTTGTGCAAAATCTCAGCGAAACCTGTGTGCCGTGAAACTGCTGCTCCCCCACAGCCCACCCATCCAGTGCCAGGGCCCCCAAAAATCTCAGAGTCTTGGGGACAGGGCATTGGCATTGCTTTTATTCTGCACACACAGTAACAATGTTATTATTAACATTAAAATACAAGCGATCACAAGCTGTTTCAATCCCTTCTTTCAGGAGATGAACAGGCCGTTGGCTGAATTTGGGAGGCAAGGTGAGTGTCTTCCTGTCCTGTTGACATGTGGCAGATCAGGCATGGGAGCTGTTCCATCTCCAGCTGGTGACAGCCCTTCCCTCTTGCAATATTTCACCAGAAGGTTTTAATGCACTAAAATGTTCCTTGAATAAAGGAGCCTATTGATCATTCTCCCCAACACTTCTGGAGGCACCAAGCATGTGACTCCACCAGGATTACACATCCCACTTGAGGCAGCCCCAAGCCAGCTCTTGTAGCACAATCACACCTTGTCCCGAGCCCTACTCCCCAACCTTACCTAGAATCAACCACTTTACCCCTCTCCCCACCAGTTCGCTCCGTTAAAGCCGTTGTCATCACCGTCTTCAACTTCTTTGTCACCGTGGCGGCCGCCTTTGCCTGCACCTACCTGGGCAGCCAGTACATCTTCGCAGAGACAGCGGCGGTGAGCAAGGCCCCCGAGCCCCCTGGCAGCCCCTCTGTGCTGGCCAGGCCGGACACCCAAGGGTCACCTCTCTCTTTTGTGTCCCCAGCGTGTCCTGTCGGCCGTCATTGTGGCCTCCGTGGTGGGCTTGGCTGAGCTCTACGTGATGGTGCGGACCCTCGAAGGGGACCTTGGGAAACTATGACCATGAACTGCAGGCTTCGTGCTGGAGGCTTTTGTCCTCCCCAGGAGCTGCTCATTTGGGACAGATTTTCTCCTGTCTGTACCTGTTCCTGCTGTGGGAAGACTGCTGCACTCCTCAGGCTCATCCTTTGCTTCCCGCTCCTGAAATGAATCATGGGTTGGAAATCCCAGAGCTGCAGAACAGGAGAGGGAATGGCTGTGGACTCCATCCACCCCAGCAGAGAGAGGGGCTGCCATCCCTGTTCTGGGAAGTTCTGTCCTTTTATTCTGGAAATAAATAACACTGTGTGTTCATAACCTTCTTCCTGTGCGTCAGGCGATGTCTGTTGGTGTGAGAAACATTGCTGTGGCATCTAAGACACCACAGAGATGTGAATCTTCCCTCTCGCTCTGCATCCTGCTCCATCTCCTGTCCAAACCTTCCTCTGCCTGCACAGTGAGGGATGCATGGTACTCCCAGCTCCCTGCCAAAGGGTGCCCAGGTTCTGGAGGTAGGATGGGAACATCCCTCAGCACTGAGCCCAGGGGTTTCTCAGGTGCCGTGGGGCAGAGAGCAGAGTCAGCTCGGTGCACCCACAGCAGGGAGGGGACACCCACACCAGGCCCTGGGGACCTAGACACCTGCCGGGTGGGCACTCTGCCAGGGCTGGACACAGTGATTAATGCTCTGATGGCAGCTAAGCCCCTCTGGAAACACGGTTTAATATCCGACCCGGGGAGATCTGCCGGCACCTGCGAACGTGCCTGCGGATTAGGGGCGGCCGCGCCACAATCATCCGTGGATACGGCCTCAGATTAAGGTATTTTTTCCAAAAGATTAGTCGGTATTAGGGGGCTGATGGGGAGCTGCCCCTGCTGCGGCCGCACCGGCATTTAGGATATTGGATGACATCTTCGGAGCCTTCGGGACTGGTGGTAATTCCACACCCTAATGAAATCGTGGCGCTAATCCGGGGGGGCCGCGGTGCCAGGAGGGTCCCTAGAACCGTGGGGTCCTTGCCACGGCTACGGCTCGCCCAGGTTGGTGATGGCCGCGCTGTAGATGAGGTCGGAGATGGAACCCAGCGAGGTGGGAAGGCCCCGAGCGGGGCTGTGGGATCCCGGCGGCGGCAGGGACGGGGCCGGGCCCGGGATGGTGCCGTCGGGAGGTGCCGCAGGGGGACCCCGCTCCCCGGGCGGCGGCAGCGGCGGTAGCGGCGGCGGCTCCGGCTTGGCGCTGCGGATCCTGCGGGCGCGGCGGTTCTGGAACCAGACCTGGGACGGGCGAAGGGAGCTGTGAGACACCGACAGCGCCCCGACAGGGTGGTCCCGCGGAGGGCAGGGAGCCCCGGCCCCCGGAGGGAAGAAGGAAGGGATGGAGGGGAGGGTCCCGCCTGCGCTCACCTGGATCTTGGCCTCGGGCAGCTGGGTGAGCTCAGCCAGGCGCTCCCGGGTGGCGATGTCCGGGTAGGGCACGGCGGCGAAGGCCCGCTCCAGCTCCGACAGCTGCCCCCGGCTGAACGTGGTCCGCCGCCGCTTCCGCGGCCCCCCCNAGCGGCTGCGGGGCGCGGGAGGTGCCCGAGGCCGCGCTCATCCTGCCCGGCTCCCCCGGTCCTGCCGCCGCCCCGGCTTTTATCCCTCCCGGGTTCCCCCCGGCGGGCTGGGACCGCCCCGAGCGGGCGGTGCTGTCCCCCCCCCAGCCCTTCCCAAGGGCTCCCGGGGCCAGTCCCAGCTCCGCGCCCCCGATGGCAGCGCCCCGACAGCCCTGACTGACTCCGGGTCGGTTTCCCCCAGCATCCCCGGGGACCAGTACCGCCACCNCCGGCTCCCCGCCCCCTCCCCCTGCTCGCCCCCCGCCGTGCGGCCGCCGCTCTCCCGCAGGGCTGGCACCGGTCAATGTTTAACCGGAGCGGTGGTACCGGTTGTGCGGGGCAGCCCGGGCCGGCTGGCGGTGGCTCCCGCCGGGACCGGCCGGGCGCTGCGGGCACCCCGAGCACCGAGTGCTGGGGGGCGCATGGAACAAGAAGGGGAGCGGGGCGGGGACCCCCAGCCGGACCCCCGGCCCAGAACGCTCCCACGGGGCCAGGAGAGATCGTAAGTTGTCGGGGAGACGGAGGAGACAGAGGCCACCCCGTCCTGGAGCAACAGGACTTGGGCAGTGACTGGCAGCGGGGGGTGGCACCCCAAAAAGGCTGGAGGGGGACAGGACCGTCCTTTTGCGGCGACATGGCAGGGACAGTGAGCTCTGTCCCCTGCCAGGCCTCAGGGCACAGTGGAGGTGGGAGGACGGTGCGAGCACAGCATGACCGGGAGTCCCTCTACCCCAGCCCCCGGGTTGCCCGCGGGCAGATCCCCCCATTTGGGGAGCACCCACCACCCTGCTGCGCTCTGTTCCCCAAAGGAGCCCTGGAGAGGAGCGGGAGGGCCCCGTAGAGGGCAGAGAGACGCGCCTGAGAGTGGTGCTAAGGTAAGGGGAGAGGCAAAGGGGTCAGAGACGCGGCAGGCTACTCCCTGCCCTGGGGCAAGGTCACAGCAGGGCTCCCCAGTGTCCCCATGCAGCGACACCTTTGTGTCCCTGTCCACACCCCACCATTAGGGTCCGGCCACTGACCTGCACGGAGACGCGGCGAGGTGACCAGCAAGTTGTGCACAGCCTCGGTGACGGCGCCGTCCACGTAAGTGTCACCTCCCCGCCGGAGGTGTCGGGAGCGGGGGACAGCTGCGGCACCCCCTGAGCCACCGCTGTCGCCACGGCCAGGTAAGCGCGGCCAGGCACGATGCCACCTTTGGCTTCAGCGCCGTGTTCGACGCCGGCGCCTCGCAGGAGGCTGTGTTCGAAGGCAGCGGCATGAGGCAGCTGGTGGAGCTGGCCATAGACGGGTGAGTTCCGGAGAGCCCACCGCGGACCGCAGCCCCTCATCCACCCCACGCCGGCCCTTTCCGGCGCGTTTGCACTGCCGGGGCTGTGTCGGGAGGTGGCATCCCTGTGCCACCGCCTTGGGGCCGTGCCTGACGCTCAGCATCTTCCCCAGCTTCTCCTGCACCGTGTTTGCCTTCGGGCAGACCGGCTCGGGGAAGACCTACACCCTGATGGGACCCCTAGCCCAGGTACAACGCTGACCATCTGACCTGACCTTGGTTGTGGGATGGGCTCTTCCCGCCGGGGCGTGGGCTCTGGGTGCAGGTGTGTTCCTGATGTGCCCGCTCACCATCCTGGCATCTCTGCAGAGCAAGACCCAGCCGGCGTCCCCGGCCCTGCTCGGGCTGATGCAGAGGTCCTTCACCTGCCTCCTGGAGCAGAGCCGGAGCCGTGGCTCTGACCTGGTTCTCAGTGCTTCCTATCTGGAGATCTACAACGAACAGGTAAATGCCTGTCCAACCGCCCAGTCTGGCCCTGCTAGCACCCTGTGCCCCGCTCCCGCGGTGCCTTCCCTCTGCCATATCCCCAGGTCCGGGACCTGCTGAGCCCGGGGCCACCGTGTGCCCTGCCCCTGCGGTGGAGCAAAACCCGCGGCTTCTATGTGGAGAACCAGCTCAGTGTGGAATTCGAGAGCCTGGAGGCCATCGTCAGCCTGCTCCTGCAAGGTGCTGAGCCACGGGCATGGGGCTGGGAAATGTTCAGGGGCTGCTAGAAGCGGTATGGGAGGATTCAGCCCCCGCAGATTCAGTCCCCAGGGCTGGTGGGGCTCTGCTGGCAGCCAAGAGAAGCAGCTCCCCTTTCTGCTGCGGAGCCAAGGCCGCCTTGTGTCTGGCAGGAGGTGGTGGGCGATGGATGCTGTGGGCTGTGGGGCAGGGATTTGGGGTGTCACGCAACCAATTCCTCCCCCGGCAGGATCCCAGAGGCGCCGGACCTCGGCACATGCCCTCAACAGGCACTCGAGCCGCAGCCACGCCCTTCTGACCATCCACATCTGCAGCCGAGCCGTGAGCGCACATCCTGCTCCGGGGGAGGGCTGGGGGGTTCAGGGCTCATCGCGGGGCTGCGAACAGGTCACGCTCTCCTCAAGGGCCTTGGTGGGGCTGGAGTGAGCAGCGGGGAGTCCCATTCAAGACCCGGGGGTCGGGACACTGCTGTGGGCCATGAGGAAGGGGCGATGGGGGCCAAAGCATCACCTCCCCAACACGAATCCCCCAGGCCAGCGCCTGCCCCAGCAAGCAGGGCACGCTGTGCTTCGTGGACCTGGCTGGCAGCGAGCGGGTGAAGGAGACCGGCTCCAGCGGGGAGCTCTCCGTGGAGGCCAACAGCATCAACCGCAGCCTCCTGGCGCTGGGTAAGAGCTGGGGGACCCGCCCTGGGAGCCCTGCTGGCCCCCCACTGGAGCCCTGTCGCATCTTTTGTGGCTCCTCCTCCGGCAGGACACTGCATCTCCCTGTTGGCCAAACCCCGAGGGAAGGGAACGCACATCCCCTACCGGGATAGCAAGCTCACCCGGCTGCTGGCCCGCTCCCTGAGCGGCTCGGGCATCACCCTGATGGTAAAACCACGGAGGAGGCTGGGCAGGGGTCTCACCCCGTGGAGGGGAGGGCTGAAAAAGGATGGTGACCCTCCGGATGACAGTGACCTGCAGCTCTTCCTCGTTGGCAGGTCGCCTGCATCTCCCCATCCTCACGCTGCCTCTCAGAGACACTGAGCACGCTGCACTATGCCAGCCGTGCCCGGAGAGTCACCACCAGACCCTTGGCCAACAGGGTATCGCAGACAGGGAACCCCTCTGAGCCCCTCTGCCCCCTGCTCGGACCCCCCTGACCCACCCCTTTATCCACATACCCCTCCCAGGTGTCCCGGGAGAAGCTGCTGCAAACCTTGGAGCAAGAAATCCATGCCCTGCAGCTGGAAAACCTCTCCCTGCGCCAGCAGCTGTGCCTGCCCAGGGTGCCAATGAGGAGCACGGGGGTCACTGGCAACCCTCCAAAAGCATGGTTGGGCTCGGGAGGCAGGTATGGCCCCGCAGGGCAGCTCCCACCAGAGGGAACCCCAGCCTGGCCCAGCCTCTACGGTCTCCTGCGGGACTTCGTGGTGGAGAACGAGCAGATGAGGTATGGGAGGCTTGTGTGGGACCCCTGAACAGGGTATCAAGGGGCTGGCAGAGCCCCTGGCTGGGCAGCACCCTGCACCAACCAGCCCTCCCTCAGGGACTCGGTGGGGCTGGGCAGGGCTCCGAGGTTCCCTGGAGGCTGCCAATGCCCTGCCCTGCTTCCTCACTGCTCCCCAGGCAGCCCCCTCTGTCCCCAGAGCCCAGTGGTGACATCCCAGCTGGCCCATCCCACAGAGCCACCCGCAGCTCCTGTGACAGCCAGCCCCTGCTCCGGAGTGCCCGCACCCCCCATGTCCACCCTGGCCACTCATCGAGGCACCGGTGGCCGGACACGACACCCACCTCTGTCCCCCGGCTGCCGGTGAGAGTGGGGGGCCTGGGGTCTGCAGTCATCCTGCCCACGGCAGTGAGGATGGACAAACCACCCACGCACTGCTGCCCTCTCTTGCAGAAGCTCCCTCCTGCCTCCAGCCGCCCTAGCTGCCCAGGGTGCCCACAGTGCTGCCCCGGGCCGGCTGATGCCACCGTGTCCCAGGTACATCCCCAGGGGTCTGTTTGGAAGGGGATGGCACAGGGGTGGCACAGCCACCTTGACCGCTCTGCTCACCCCCAGGTGCTGGCAGTGCCTGCTGTGCCACAGCCAGTCCCCCCCGAGGGAAGTGCTGGTGTTCTGCCACCTGGACAGGAGGACACAGCTCTGGCCAGCTCCCACCAGCCCCACAGGCACCCCCAGCTGCACCAGAGGAAGCGGTGAGAGCCACTCCTTGGCCCAGGAATTCCCTGGAGTTTCAGGGGGTGGTGGGACAGCAAGTCAGGGTTTATCCAGGTGTTCTCATGGCAGGAGTCGTGGCAGGAGCAGGAGCTTGTCTCAGCAGCACCTGCTGCAGCGAGAGCTGCCAGGCCCTGAGCGTGTTCCCAGCCCCGAGGGAAGGGTCATCCCTTCGGCCCCACCGTGGCCAGGATTGCCAGAGCCCAGAGGTGAGCGGGGCAGTGGTGGGAGACCAGGCAGGGCCTTGGATGGGCTCCCATCCCCAGCACAGCCACTCATGTGTGGGGCTGTGGACTGACCCTGGGGGAGATGGAGACCTGACCCTGCTGCTCCCCGCTGCCAGCTGCTGGCACCGTCCCTCTCCTCCAGTGGGAAGAGGCACTGGACTGGCTGGTGGAGCAGATCTGAGCTGCCACAGGCACACCATGGATGGGACCAGCATCAGGGATCTGGCACAGACTGGGGGGACAACCACAGCCCCGGGGGACATGGGATCTTGGTCTGCAAGGGCTGCGCAGACCGTGGAATGGACAGCTGGATGGACGGACAGACAGAGCTCTCCAGCCTGCGTGGCTCTCACAGTTTATTTCTGTCTAGCTGAGGCTGTGCTGCTGGTGGCTCCAGCGGTCCCATCAGGTGCTCTCCTCTGTGGGCTGGGGGCAGTCCAGCCAGTACTGGGCAATGGAGCGGGGGTAGCGCGGCCGCACCAGGTCCACGCGCTTGGTGCGCAGGTTGACGCGGTAGTACTTGTCTGGGGGGGAAGGGGACACGGCTGTCAGGACTGTCCCCAGCTCTGGGGAGCTGCCAGCCCTCACTGCCAGCACCTTCCCACTGCATCCCGGAGCTCGGGGACATTGCAGAGAGAGAGGAGCCTTCCCCAAGCCCCGGCAGCCCTGCTCCCACATCATTCCCCGATCCTTCCGGGCCAGCCTCACCTCCTACAAAGAAATAGACGCTCTGGAGCATCTCACAGGTGGAGCCCGACAGCCCGTCGCTTTCAACACCTTCTGAGTCGGGGTCATTTTGCAGCCAGCTCCAGAATCCCAAGTTCAGTGACCGGTGGTGGTTGAACCTCTTGCGCTGGCGGCGAGACTTCCTCCTGCGGGGCTGCTGGGAGGCCACGTAGAGCCGGCCGGCCATGGCAGCGTCCAGCCGGCTGGGCACCCCCCGCCAGTCCCGGCTGATATACCACGGGCCGTTCGCCCCGGCTGGAAAAGGAGCAGAGGGCGAGTGAGAGGGGCAGCAGTGTGTGGGGTGAGCTGAGCCCAGCCCCGCAGACAGCCCCCGACACCTGCTCCGAGACCCACGGAAATGCTCCAAAGAATCCCAGCCTGGATGGGATGTGTGACGGTGACACGGGCCAGGCAGAACCAGGAGCAGCCCCCCACCCCCACCTTGTGCTGCTGAGCTCCCTTCTCCACCTCTACATCTTTCATTCCCCTTGCCCGGGGCTGGGGTTTTCCTGTGGCATCTCCGGCGATAATAAACAGTCCCCAGCAGTGACACCATGGTGAGGCAGCTGGTGACGGGCTTGGTAATGTGGGTGGAATTTGGGATGCTGTGGGAGGTGCAGCTGGGGCCTGGGGGATTCCTGTGAGGTTCCTGAGGTGAGTCATGGCCTGGGCAGGACATGATGGCTCATCCTGCCTGCCCACACTTCCAGGAATCGCTCCCTCCTCCCTGGGTGTCTGCATCCCTCGCGCCCTGTCAGTGCCCACTGTACGGGCACCCGCCAGCCCTTACGCATCCTGCTGCCGAAGAGGAGCTGGAAAACATCCTCCCAGCTGTCCCGGTTCATGAAGGCATAGTGCTTGAACACCGTGGAGGGGGAGGACTTCTCACAGTCGGCCTGCGTGGGCTGCTGGGCAAAGTCGTAGGACCAGTAGTATTTGTCTGGGAGAGGACAAGCGGGGCATTAGTGGGGGACAAGCACTGCAGGGGGAGCAGCAGAGGGGTGTCCTGCCTGTGCCCAGTGGTGTCAGGCTCTGCCAGGAGCAGGAGGTCTGCCCCTCTTACCCTTGAAGAAATAGACCCTCTCATTGCCATGGTAGCTGTGGGCGGGGAGGGCGAATGCCGCGTCCACGTTGTCCGGGATGCCCTCAAAACCCTCGGAGATGTCCCGTGGGTACCCAGGGTCCAGAGCTCCATCATCAAAGCGCCAGTACTGGGTGCCCTGGGAGGGTGGGAGACAGAGAGGGGTTACAGCTGCAACATCCTGCCCACCCTGGGAGTACCCCCAGCCCTGCAGCCCACCTTGAAGAGGTAAGTCTTGCCCTGGCAGTTGATACGCGTGAAGGCTGCATCAATGGGGCCCTCGATGCCCCAGACGTCACTGATGAGCTTGGGGTAGCCAGGCCTCACGCTGGTCTTGTCCAGCTCGTAGAAGTACTTCCCTGGGGAGAGAGGAGAGGTAGGGGCAGCAGGAGGGACTGCAGACACCAGCACGGGGTGCCAGCATGGCAGCGTGTCCCACGTGCCTGGGGAAGGTCCCTAAAATACCTCGGAAAGCGTAAAGGGAGCCGTTCTTCAGGTCGGTGAAGGCGTCAAAAGGTTTCCCGCTGCACAGCTCCTCGGGCTCCTCAGACCCATCTGGGGTGGTGACAGGCAGCTCTGGCAGTGTCTCATCAGGGCTTGGGTTGCTCTCTGGTGTGGTCTCCACTGGCACTGGGGCTGTGGGCAGCTCTGTGGGGTCTGCCACAGGCACCTCGTCCGTGACAAAGTCGACGGTGAGGTTGTAGTCCAGGTAGTCGTCCTCTGGCAAGGCGAAGACATCTCCCCGGGTCACTGCAGGAGGGAGCAGGTTGGTTCCCACTAGGTTTGGGTGCAGGAGATGCTCCTTCCCAGGCAGTGCAGATTTATAGAATCATGGAATCATTAAGGTTGGAAAAAACCCTCTAAGAAAAAGCCCTCAATTTAAGCCAGCACTGCCAGCACTAAACCACATCCCCAAGTGCCACAAGGGCTCTTTTTTCAGAACACTTCCAGGGGTGGTGATTCCGCCTGGGCAGCCTATTCCAGTGACTGAACAGCCTTTCAACGAAGGCATTTTTCCTGCTATCCAATCTATCCAATCAGCACGGATCCCACGCTGCAGACGGCAACGAGCCAGCTCCCAAAAACCCCACATGCCACGGCAAATCTGGGTGCTGACTTCACCCTGAGGACACGGGTGGGTGCAGAGCTGATCAGCCCAGACCCTTTGAGGACCTGAGACCTCCCTGGCCGGGAGGGTGGCCATGGAGATGGTACCTTTGGCTTTGCAGACGGTGGAGTAGTCGCTGCAGCAGCTCTGGTAGTACATACAGAGGGTGTCACACTGGCACTTGCGCCCTGCATCGAAGCCTTCTTCGCAGCGGCCCTCGCAGGAGTCTGCAAAAGCCACCCCAGAGCTCAGGAGGAGTAATATGGGGTGGGCAATTGGACCCGTGCCTCCCCTCCCCAGCCCAGTCCTGGGGGTGAAAACAAACTTGGGGATGTCCTGGTTGGGGGTACCCCACCTCCTCATGGTCAGCTCCATCACCAGGGGTTCCAGCGGCTCCTGGCCCTGCTCCTATCCAGGTCCTGCTGGGATGGGAGCCATAGACTGGGCCGTGCCGTGGTCCCAGCTCCATGCTGGCAGCCCAAATGTGGGATTGAGCATGGATTTGCCAAGGTACCATTGACATCCACGTGCTGCCCACTTGCTTTCTCCCTATCCTGCAGGGTACAGCCAGTATGGCCATGGGGCAGCTCCCTCCCCACCCTGCCCAGGCTACCCAGCCCCTCCATCAGCCCAGGAGTCGCTCTTGCTCCATCCCCAAAACACCTGGCTGGTTCAGGCTCACCTTCTGCAGCATGGATGGTGGCTAGCAGGGCCAGCAGGAGGGCAGGGAAGAGCAGCCTCATCCTGGGTGTCCGGGAGCGCAGCCCTCCTGCGACTGTGCGGGCTGGAGCACGGCAGAGCCCCAGCAGCCACTGTTTGCTCAGCCTGCCCTGGTGGGAGAAAGCAAACAGCCCAAGGTCAGAGCAGGGGAAAAGGGGCAGAGATGATCTCCCATCCAGCTTCCCCCACTGTCCACACTGAACTGGGTATGTCTTGGCAGGGGGGACAGGGCTACCATCAGTGTAAGCAGCTCCTTCCCAGCCCCAGTGCAGGTTGGGGGCTGTTCAGAGAGTGGGGAGGGACAGAAGGCCAGAGCAAGAACCCAGTTTTGAGGTCCTTCCGCACTCGTTTCATAACATAACTCATGGTGCTGAAGCTCCTAGCTGCTTCCCAGCCTGGTCTTAGCAAGACAAAAGCCCAAATGAGGTGGGATGGGGGAGCGATGCTCAGAGGACAAAAGGAAAAGCTCCGGGCTTACACTTGCCCAAAATGTCTTATTCTTGGGATTTCAGCTTTCTCTATGTCAAAGCTGGGAACAGACCTGAGGAGCCCCAAGGCATGGTGGCTTGGGATGGGGCAGGTGCCACTTCTCTGCGTGGGGACCAGAGGCCAGAGGTGAGTGGCTGGGGGCAGGAGCCCTCTGCGCTTTCACTGCAGAAGGCAAACAAAAGCCTGTGTATTTTGTTCCCGTCATTCCCCTTCCAACCCATCTTTTCGGTTACTAATTAATGTCGACTCAGCTCTTTTGGCAGCTCCTGATAAACTCTGGGATGTTTATTTAATCAGGGGCAAGGAGCAAATGCACTCGAGGCTGCAGCAATCCTGCCTCTTCTGCCTCTGCTGGGGCAGGAGCTCCACGGGAATCTGTCCCAGCCCTTGGGCCCGAGTGGTGCAGCTTTGGGCTTTAAGTGATGCAAGTTTTGAGGGGAGAGGAGCCCGAGCAGGGTGCCCACTTCCGAGGGGTCTTTCCTCTGCCACCTCAGACACAGGCAAGATGCTCCTGGCTTCTTGCTGTTAAGAGCTTTATTTGGTTTTGAGACAGGCATTTCTACCTGGAAGCCCTGAGGAGCTGAGGGCAGCTACTAGACATGGGCTTTGGGGGCAGAACTCCTGCAGCCCTCACCCCGCTTGTCCCCAAGTGCCAGCACCAGCCCAGTGCTGCACCACGGCTTCATCCCACCCCTGTCGAACCGATCCTGGGGGACAACAGCCCTGGGAGGGTTCAGGCTTGCAGGAGGCTCTGCGGGAGAAGGGCTGGGCATTGTTTGAGCTGCTTTGGCTGATCGGCTAAGACAAAGCTCCCTCCTGCTGCTCCAGGCTCCCAACCACCAGCCACGAAGGCTCAGCGAGCCCTTTTCCCTTCCAGGAGGAGATCTCAGGAGAGGGGTTGATTGAATAAAGGGTCCCCAGGGAGCTCCTGCAGCCAAGGGCTGAGCAGAGCCAGTGGGGAGAACTCAGGAAATGGGGCTGATCCCCCAGGACAAGGCTGAGAACTGCTGCACTTCCAGAGCCCAGGCTGCCGGGTCTGGAAATCCCTCCCAAAAAGCAAAGCAAAGCAAAACTAAAAAGCAAAGCAAAGCAAAACTCAGCTCTCTGGGCTAGTCAGGACAAGCCGAAGGAATTGGTTTGAATTCTGCTGCCCCCGGGCAGCAAAACCCTCTGCTGCTCTCCACTGCAACAGCCCATATGATTACCCCTGATTAATAATAACTTATCAGGAAAATCCTTACTGGTTCTGTGCCGAGCTTCTCCCGCAGTTTTGTGCTGCTCGGGATGCCTTGTTTGCCGTCCTTCCTTGTGGGATGATGTCTCTTTCTTCTGTCTGTCCCTTCGTAGTGGATTCAGAGAGGATTAAGAGCGACTCTGTCACATCCAAACATCTGAAACAGGGGATTTGACTGA
>VZRF01012837.1:883350-931140 GCA_013396875.1 Vireo altiloquus | reverse complement strand
AAGAAAATGAAGGAAAATTATATGCATTTTGTGTCCAGCTCTCAAGCCTAATGACCTTAACCTTCATGGCTAAGACCAGTGAGGACCAAAGAGTCAGCACTGAGGGCCAGCATCAGCTATGGTGAGCCATACTTAATGCTGATCAAAACAAGATAGTTAAGGACTAATTCTTTGAGTGTCTAATGAGTGATAGTCATTAAACACAAACCACTGCTCATGTGTATCCTGAATGAGCATAACTCCAATAAAGCCCTGTTTTAACTTTTTTAACTGGTTTGATTTGTCAGTCTTCCAGGCACTCCCATCAAGGCAATCCCAAATTCCCTGATGCATATATATACATATGTACATACACGCACCTGTATCCCATACCACATTTTAAAGCTCTGAAAGCACTCCACGCTTCTGTCACGGTGATGTTATTTGCTGAAAAATCCTCCACGGATACAGCTATATTCATGTTCATTTTGTTTCCTGCTGAGACGCTGGTTTATGATGTGCAGGTGACTGTTTATTCAGAATGAGCTGAAATATGGATATCTTCCAGTTGCCAGTTTCATAGGTGTTAAATATGACTGGCCATGACTTGACATTTAAGAATTCTATGTTGACATTGAATTTTAAATTACATTAAACAGGTGTGTTGTAAGGTGTTACTGAAGATTAAAAGAGGATCTTAACTCAAAGGAAAAACTTATGGACATATTCCTTGTTTCTTTTTCTCCTCCACTCATTTATAATAGTCAAGGGATAAGACACTTTACTCTGTCTTTGTTCAGCCTTATTTCTAAATAAACCTATTTAACGTAGTCCAGTGATGATACATATCAGTACTTTAATAGAATGTAGAATTGAGTTTTAGAATGTCATAATGCAGAAATTTTAGGAGGAGACCACTGATACTGGTTACTGAAGAATGTTTGAATTAAAAGTTAAGAAAACATTAATTAATAAAGTTATCACTTTGTATCATTTGCATAAAATATATGCTTCAGGGACAAATATTGACAAAATAATCTGGAAAGAACTTGTCACCATGCAGTGACTGAAATAAAATTAAGGGGAGTAGGAGAAAACAAAAGACATGAAATATTTTCAAGTATATTTTGGAAAAAAAAAAGGGAAAATATGTAGAAAATAACATAACATGATGTGTTAAGGCTTTACGTGTAACATGTTAAACTAATCTGTTAGATCTCCTGAATGAAGTATTGCCTGTAAAAAACAAATCTTTATTCAGTGAACCATGATAGATCCAGATAATAAAACTATCAGTGATCAAAGCTGCCCAGCAACCTGAAATCAGAGAAGAAACACTAGTTTCTAAAAATACTATTTTGTCAGCACCAGATAAACTTCTAGGTTATTTACTCTGCTCCTATCTAAAGAAGGACTCAGGGTCCAGTCTTTAGCATTATTGGATCATTTCATTCCACATATATATCTATATAGAGATATGTGGTAATATAGGAGCATTTTTCAGTTTGTGCATCTTCTTCTCTAGTTAGATACGGCTATTTTGTTTATTGCTCTATCACAGCAGCATTAAATGTAAAACTCCATACTACTTGAATAGCAACAATTAAACATACTTTGACTTTATGCTATACATTCCTGCCTTTGCTTGGGTCTCTGTTAGGGAAAATGCCAAGCCACAAAATTTCTCATGTCTCCTTCTCTTGGGGACTAAAGTGAAAAAAAATTAAAAAAAAAAAAAAAAAGATACTACAATGAGTTTAAACTCATTTTTCTTGTTAACACAAAAACCACCAGTTATGAACTCTATAGTTAAAAATTACAGAAAAGCATAGGATGACTGTAAATTAGCATTCTGGTGCAGTTGCAAAGAAGACAAAGAAAATGCCAATATCAGGATAATTATTTTCATCAGAGAGCAAGAAGCACTAACATAAGCGCAGGTGGTCTCAGAGAGTTTTATTTGGAATATCAGTTGCAACTGTTTGTATGCGTGTTCATCAAAGACAAGTATGGAGAATGGAAAGCTTATCCTGTAAGTGAAGACTAGAAGAATAGGCCTGTTTTCACCTGGAGAAACAAAGGTGAAAGGGAAGAACTATTACTTAGGAACATGGCAGAAATAGGTCTAAGCACAAAAGGAGTAAGTAACTTCTAACCTAGAAAGGCAGAAGTAAATGCAGAAAGCTGAGTGCTCTTTGGAACTTGCTAAGTTTAAGAAGTGGGCTACATGACATATTTCCTGAAAACTAGAATCTAAAGATCACTTCCACTTCATATGCTCTAATAATCCCTGTTCTGAGCTGCCAGAGAGATAGAGCAGAATAATAATTTTAAAATAAATAAAAATCATAAGTTGTCTTCTGTAGGTGGCATACAAAGGCCTAGAAAGATTGACTAATTTAAGATTATAGAGGAATTAAATCTATTTTGATCACAGAAGACCTCATATTAAATATTTGCTTAATATTTAAAGACTGAGAACCTTCCTGACCTTTACATCAAAATGTCTACTAAGCTGTCCCAGTGGTACCTACAAAATACAGAATTCTGCAGAACTGCTTTTCAGCCACTCTTTGCAAGTCAGAGGTAAGAAAATTTGTAATATTTCTTTCACTCAGTATAAAAATACCTGTGTTCTGATTGTAGATATATATCCTTAAAAGAAAGAAAAAAGAGAAATCAGGCCCTGAAAAACCTCAAATATTTTTTCGCCTCTTTTTTTTGACATGCAGTGATGTCAAAGCACAATAAATTAACATTGATCTACACATGCTTTCATAAGACAAATCTAAAAAAGTGTAAAACATTCCAACTCTTTACAATTCTCCTAAGTATTCTCTCTAATCTTCTTCTGAATACATATTCTGAATTAATTATGCCAGGGCTTCAGGTCCCAAATGACTTATAAAATACATTTTGGCAATTGAACCAAAGAATATATTTTTTCTCACCTGTTTCTATGGTATTCTTCCTATTGCTTGATTACATTTTCTGTACTAATTTCTTACCATTAAAATACATATTCCACTATTTTTTTCCTACTGTGCTCTCCTTACAAGTAAAGGTTGGAATACTTTCCATAAACGCTTCTCAACATATGAGAAGTAGATTTATACCCTAAAAGATTTATAGTTTATCAGAAAATCGAGACATCTTGCTTATGTGAACTTTAAGATTTCTATTATTATTATTATTATTTAATCTAATAAATTAAAAGTGTGTTAAACTACTGTCATTCTTTAAAAATATGCAGTGTTTTTTCCTTATGGTATTTCTGACAAAATGTATGCATTTCTTAGATGATTTTGTATTTGATAGCATTAATTAAAGGCAAGTATGCTTACAATGTTTGGATACTTATTTCATGCTACAGTAAAAATCTATGTCTAAAACCTACAGATTATACTTGAAACTAAAAATATTTTCAAACAACATTGAGTGCAATTCTTTTTATTTCCATGTAAACAAAACTGCACCTAAGTTGTTTGGTAGAATTTTTCTAGAAATTTTAATCAGTGAAGAGCAAATAGGGTTTTTCAAACCTGATTTCTAGCATTAATGGGTAGATGGATAGTTATGCATGCATTATCAAAGAATAAGAAAATTGTATATGGTGATAGCTAAAAAGAATGTGTCATTTTGATTACTTCTTTTGCAATTAGAGGTAGAGATCAAAATAGCCCACTTTTAATCTGAGGTCAAATAAAAAAAGAAAAGAAAAGAAAAAACAAAATTTCTTTTCCCAGACAGAGACAGTAAGGAGCTTCATGTGCAAACTGAAATGAAGAGAGAGGCATATTTTAAACAGAGGGATCTACCAAATGAATCAAGGGATAGCAGAGGCAGATTTAAACTGTTATGTCTACCTCTTCTGATACAATCCTGAATTTGGCAGTGACTGTCACAATTTTTTCTGTTGCTGCAGATTTTTGTAACTTCTAGATATCTACACTTTTCAAATATGCTCAGCTTCAAATAGGAATTAGTATTTGATGTTTCTGTATCATGCACTATATGGGAGGCAAAATCAGATCACTGATATTGTTCTTTCTGACTTCATAAATTCTAAATGCCTTGCCTGAGCACAGAAACCATCCTGGGCAAGAGATGACTCTTTGTTTTGCAGAGATGTTCTGCCATCTCTCTGAGTGATTCTTAATCCATTCTTAGTCCAACATTTGTATTTAAGGCACTTTCACTGTCAAGATTTTGATCTTTTGTTAATCACTCTTGTGATTAGGAGACCACAATTCAATATTATCAGCAAAGAGTGTTTTCAGTTTATGGCTTCTATCATTTTTCTCAGTTCTCTCCATTGTCCTCTTCATGCATCCTGACAAGATGCATTGACTACAAGGTAATGGCACTGCAGAGACCACTTTTACCATCAACAGGGACTTTGCAGGACATTTTCCAAGACAGTTGTTCACAAAATGGCTCCAGCATTACATTTTGCCAGGACATTACATATCTGGGGGTGTACCATGACTAGAAATCCTGAGGAAAAATTTTGTTTCTGAGGACAACGCCACGTAACAGGGAATGTAGATTTCAAATGGCAGCTGACAAGGTCATGTTTCCTTTCACTGCTTGAAGTCCAAGTTTTCCTCGTGAAGTGTGGGTATTAGGCAACACAAAATATCTTTGGTGTGGCTCCCTTCCATGAAAACATTTGCTTACATAAAATCATAAGGCTCTAACTAGTTATGTGACTTTTTAAAAGATTGCAGACAAATATACTTCACAGAATGTCTGCTTTGGGGAAATGTGCATATTAATAATTTAAAAAACCGTTGCTATGTTATTAGCAACTCTTTGAGAGAGTATTCTTTGCTACAGTAGTCACAATCAATGTTCATAAGATCTTGATCCAGTTATAAAGTAAAATCCATGCCGAATGCTCATTAGTTTTAATAGATTTTGACTAAATTAGTAATGCAAAATAAAATTTTTAACTTGAGAAACATTATCTTTGCAAGAAACCTAAGATCCCTCGGTGACTAATTTATTTTTGCTATGTTGTTGTAATTATAATAAAATTTTTAAAATTCCTCTGGCACCAATACCTGAAAATCTTTTTTTTCTTCATTTTGAACAAGTTTTCACAAACAAGNTAGCAACTCTTTGAGAGAGTATTCTTTGCTACAGTAGTCACAATCAATGTTCATAAGATCTTGATCCAGTTATAAAGTAAAATCCATGCCGAATGCTCATTAGTTTTAATAGATTTTGACTAAATTAGTAATGCAAAATAAAATTTTTAACTTGAGAAACATTATCTTTGCAAGAAACCTAAGATCCCTCGGTGACTAATTTATTTTTGCTATGTTGTTGTAATTATAATAAAATTTTTAAAATTCCTCTGGCACCAATACCTGAAAATCTTTTTTTTCTTCATTTTGAACAAGTTTTCACAAACAAGTTTTGTCAAAAAATACAAGGCTATTCCAGGCTATTATAAAAGTCTGACTGATTTGGTATTTTCCTGAGCTCTACCTCAACCATTTTTCTGCACCTTTTTAACTGTTTGAGAAAATTTGGATTGTTTCAAAACAAATTTCTACTTTAGGAATTGGGATCTGTTTCTGCTATACCAGACATAGTGCATCAATGTTACAGTGCAACTGTCTCAATGCAGTATTATCCTCCAACTCGGCTGTTATTCAAAAGGATACATAACTGACTAAATATTATTCTCTTCATTCCTCTCATCTTTAAGTTTTTGTATTCTATATTGTTGTTAGGTATTAACTAGCGTTAGCTTCACTGCTGGCTCTTTTATATTTTTTCCTGGTAGAATGGGGAGCTCTTAAATGATTTTTTTTCCTACATGGAAGTTCTATCATTAAATCACCCTCTAATCTTCTTAGTAAACAACTTAGCTTAATTTTTAAAGACTGAATTACTAGACAACCTTTCTAAATCTTTAGCTGTTTTCATAAACTTTCCATAGAGAACTTATTTTTCAGCCATCCTCCCTAGATAGAAAAGCTACATGAATCCCAAATGCAAAAAATTGCTATTCCATGCATCGAATAAGCTGGGATTGCTTTTCCTGTAAACATACATACTCTATGACTGATGACTTCTCCACCAAAAATGCTGCCCACATTCAATGACAGAATTCCCACTTTACAGGAATAGAAGAGCAAATACTCTCTTCATAGACCTACAAGAAGAATACAAGAATAAGCTTAAACAGTACTTTTCCCACCAAAAGTAGCTCAAAAACTTAATTCTTGTTTTAGTTATTTATTGTTTGGCCGTGATTTGTTATTTGGTAGTTTTTGGTTTTTTGGTCTTTGGATTTTTTTTCCCATAAAATTCAACGACACCCCATTCCTCTGGGATTCCAGCCTCACTGAAGACAGTGTAATATTCTTGAAGTATTCATGTTAAGGGAAAGCCATGTCTCACTACAGTATGCAAGAGTGCCCTTTCTTCCAGAACAGAAAATATCCTTCTTTCTTCCCAGGTGAAGGTTGCCATTTAATCATTTCTCAACCAGCTGCTTAATCTGAAAAGGCTCCATTAATTCATCACTAGTCATAATCATCCTGCAAGAGAGACAGTAAGGCGACTGGTTCAATTGACATGATAAGCAAAAAAAAAAAGTTATCTTTAATTTCTAGCCAATGCAATATGCAGCAGAAAAGCATTACAGAATGGGATATTGACACCGGGAGCAAGTTGCCTTGAAACAGAGAGTTGGATACAGCTGCTGAAGAAATGGTCATCAAACACCCCAAGATGTTATTTTGACATTTCATTTCATGTTCCTTCTGTCCCTCATTTGTCTTTATTCTCCCTTCCTCAGAAGACACATATTTCTGAAGAAAGGTCTTTACTTTCACTTGACTTTACTGCTCCCTGGGTTTAGGTCAACAGAACCTAACAGTTCCAAACATTCAGAAGTCCGTCATGAATATCACCCTATTTACAGAATCGCCCCTGCAGGACCGCCAGCACACGTTTTGACAGCAGGCGCGGTCCTTCCCGGTGTCCGCAGGGGAAGCCCAGTCCCGCCGGGCTCTCTCCCTGGCCGCAGGGCCATCCCTCCCGCTGTCCCCTCGGGGCTGGCAGGGCTGTTTCTCGCAGGGCTCCCCCGGCTCAGCCCTGGTTGCCGGGCAGCGTTTTGCCCTCCCTTGGCCAGGCTTTCCCCGGGGCTCTGCCCGCCCGCCCGTGCCTGAGGGGCTCAGCCCTGCCCTGCGCTGGCAGCCCCAGCACTGCCCTCCTGCTGTCAAAACTTGCACCTAATTTACGGGAAAATGCCGATTTCCGAAGATTTTATGATCATTTAAGTACACTACTTTTCTGCCCGCAACTAACAAGAAATATCAAAGTGCCTGTGATTTTGTTTGTGTTTGTTCTTTGGTTTTCCTTACTTCTTTTCAAACAATTTCTTCATGGTTCTAAAGTGAAATTGTCAGAGCTTTTCCAGGACATGTCAAGGGCATCCAATTCAAGGATTAGGTAAAATTCAGTTTAGGATTGAGAACGTAAAGAAATAATAACAATCCATTACATATGTGACAATAAATATCTTCGAAGGCTTTTTTAAAAAGGTGTGTCAGTTCTTAACTAACAGCCAAGCCAACATTCTGTCCATCTTAGTATATTTACAGCCTGAGATAAAGAAGTGAAAATCACTTCTAGAATCGCATATAGGTTTGTGTGTTTGTGCCTTCACCAAAATTTCTTGAGACAAGAGTTTGCTTCAGCAACATAGTCAAAGGAAGTATTTAGGAAGTCAACAGGAAGTATTCTCCTAGATACCAGATGCACTCTCACCTGCTTCCTAGCCCAGGACAAGGCTCACTATATGTTGTCTCCTTTCATTTCACATCTTTTCTACTACCATGAAGCAAACAAAGGTTTGTCCACAGGAGTCTGTCTAAGGAATGGCAAATGGAGAAAATGTTAGAACTTGACTTCAAATATTTTAGTTTAGTACTTCCTGGAACTTATTTTTAAAACAAACTACAAGTACTCTCATGTTAAATCGGATGAGCTCTGATGTTAAATATGATGATCATACAGATTAATAAGATATTTTTCCACATCAGAGCATTTCAAATTTCATATTTTAATCCACTTCACTCCTACACACTAATTGTTATACATTTAATATACACTTAACACCTACCATTTTATCATTATAGACACCTACTCTGCTTATCAGGGAGTTCAAAAAGTTCCAACTACTTGGAGGAAAAAATATAGCACATCAACATTATCTAAAGAAAAACAATAGAAACTAATCAAATATGCCCTGCTTACTAACGTAACAAATGAAACTCCATAGTCTAATTGGAATTTAAAGTACTTAAGATTATAGTCCTTGCCTAATATTTATGGTCAAGTGGTTTAACATATAAATGACAAGATTTCACTTTTTTTTAATTCTGATATGAATTTTGAACATCTCTCATGAGAAGCATTTATTATCACTGTAGCAAAAGTATCATGACTGAAAAAGAAGCAAACATTTCCTCTTATTCCATTAGAATTTGTCAGTACTCAAAGGTTTCAATGCGACCACTTCAGTTAGTGTAAATGGGCAGAGGGCACACATAAAGCATAAATTCCATAGCAAAGTGCATTTCAGACACAGATTGGAAAAAAAAAGGCAAAAGAAAAAGAAAAAAACTCCAGCATCGGTTGTGACCAAGGTTGCTAAAACAATATTGTCTGTACACCTAAAAAATTAAAAATCTCAAGTTTTCTACAGGTTTTATTTTAACCTTTTATTTTATTTGAACTTCATGCTAGACCCCTTGCCTTTTTCCTTTTACTTTCAAAAACAGCCCAACATTAAGGACAAACTACCATTCATCATCACTAAGTCACTTAGCCTTCCTTCTCAGAGGCACCTTTCTCCCTTTCTCCTCTTGAAAAAACCCGAAAAATCCAGATTTGATGAAAAGGCAAGGTAAAGTACAAATTGACCATGGTGATTTATTGAGGCAAAAAAAGAGAAGGGAAAAAAAATTTAAAGCCTCAGTTGATTAAATTCATCTTAAATAAATATTCAAAGCTTAATTTCAGGCTTCCCAAAGGCAGAAAATAACACTAGAATCCAAATTTCCATATCAAAATAAACTACATGCATTAAAATGCTAGGTTGGATGTTTTTGCCCAAAACTATAATATTGCTTACAATATTTGAATTAAAATATCAAACATGAATCCTTCATGACATAGGTCAAAATTATACTATATTTTATATTTCCAATTAAAATTTAGGTGCATTTGCTGGAAGATCCCTCAGTTAGACTTCCCATTTTCAGAAAACATATTCTCCTGATATGACATTTAATTGCAGTAAGAAACCCAGTCTCACCTTCCACTGCAGAAACACAGAATGGCTGAGGCTGGAAGAGACCTCTGGAGATCATTTAGTCCAATCCTGTTACTAAGAAGATGATCATCTAGAGCAGGTTGACCAGCACCATGTTCATCCAGGCTATAAATATCCCCAAGGATGGGGATTCCAAGAGCTTCCCGAACAAGATGTGCCAGTATTGGACAAGCGTTGTTCATCTTCTTCTTCTTATGAGTAGATAGAATTTCCTGCAAGATGACAAAACTTCTGTTAGTCAATGCTGTCACCTCTGTTAGTTTCTCTTTTTTTTTAACTTAAAATGTTTTTACCAAAAAATTCCTTATGCAGACATATTCCAAGTCACATACAGGAAGAATAATTTATTTACACTCTTAAACACAATATTATCCAAAGGGCTTCAATAAAAAAAGCTATACATAACTCTTATTTTGTAGTATTACATTATTATTATTATTGCTGCTGCTTTTGATATTTTGTTAAACTCTTCTTGCCACAACCTATGGGTTTTACCTTTTTCTGAGTCTCTTCCCCATCCCAACATGGTGAAGGTGAGGGAAGTGAGTGAGCAGCTGAGAGGTACTTAGCTGCCAGCTGGAGTTCAACCACAACACTTGCAAAATAAATTTCTCAGACCTCTATATAGAATCTTATTTTTGTACCTTAAATCAGTAATACTACAGTAACTATGGAGAGTGGAAAGATTAAGGTTATGTATTGGTCATGGTGCTTACACTTTCTCAGAATAAAATGGTAGAGGGCGTTAAAAGTGTTTTTTATTTCTGGGCAAGTTCACACATTTTCTTGTTGTGGGGTGAGACAAAAGATGTGTAATTACTAAGGAAACATGCCAAAGAACCTGGAAGACTAGCAAAAAAACCCTATATAAAAGCTGCTATAAGAAGAATATACAGACCAGAAAGGGACTTTTCTGTATTTGTTTTGGTTGAGCTTTTCCATATGTGCAGAATAGAAGATGAAGTGGCGCCAGGAAAGGTTGTGGAAGAAATCAATAAAAAGGAAACAAATGGCCAAGTCCAGGTGGTAATCACCTAGTGATCTTAAAAATGAAATAGCTTAATGGTTAACCTGTTCCCTTTCAGAGCAGAGAACAGGAAAATAGCCAAAGAGACTGGAGAAACTCTAGGTTTCTAAGCCCGACATTCACAATACGCAAATCATAATAGAAGGCATACAAATAAAGAGACCAGAATTCTAGTCACCTGACTAAAAATTATATTATAGGGAAGGAACCACAAGGTTTTTTAAAAAAGGAAAATAATTTGTCCCAGAATCACTGGATTCCTCTGCAAATTTCAGAAAGCCTAGGAATAATGAAGATCAAAATTAATAGAGTCTGAATTTATAGAGTCTGAATTTATAAGAGACTTTAGTTGAAAGCATTCCTTGAGTTTTCTTTAGGATGTAAAGTGCCTATGGCCTGGGAAGAAAGGACCTTGCATGGATAAATAATTGGTGAAAAGACAGAAAGTGAGAGTAAACTGTGTTTTCACCATGGAGGGGATCACCAGTAAAGTTACTAATTTATGCAGGATCAACCCTGTTGTATAGACTGTAAACAACCTGAGAAAGAAGAGTAAGATCACAATTGCTGACAAATCAAAGTAGTTCATAAGAAGGAACATAAAAGGCATCCCTGAAGAACTGCAGATAACTTCTGCAGGATTCAGTAGAAGACTGAATAGCTAAATGAGAAAGGAATGCTCACACCCCAAAAAACCAAGTCACGTTTCCCTGAAATAGTATTACGTTCTCTGAGATAGCCCTTGATATTCAGGGAATCTATGACAAATAAATAAATATAAATTCAGAATCCAGCAGTGGTCTAAGAAGCAAACAGGTTTTAGGGATAATTAGGAAGGAACTTCCTAAGAGGTAGAACATCACTACAGATTTCCTTAAGTTTCTGGTGGCTGCCACTTCTAAATTGTGAATATTCTCTTCCCAACATTCAAAATGATGTAGTAGAGTGGATAAAGCTTAGAGAAGAATGGAAAAGAATAGGTGAAGGTGGAAGAGATTCTGTTGATGCCTACAGATTTCAGCTTTTATACATTTTTCATATATTTGTAGCTTTGTAGATTATTAATACAGGGTTGTATAGCTCCTGGTATTTTTCCTACTTAACTTTCTAACACATTCCTGAAATACTGTTTAGTCTTATTTTCAAGAAGAGAACTTACAAGAAGAACATTTTGTTTTCCAATAAGAGTCTGAAAAGACAAAAGAAATGGGGCAAAGAAGCCTGGACAAACTCTAGTAGGGCAGTACCCAGGGGAAAATTACATAAGGAAGTGCTCTTTTAATTGGACAATATTTGTAAAATATGCTAATTTAAAGATTGTAGAAGTCCAGTGTTGTGTGTGCCCATAGCCCATAACTAGGGAGGAACCTGGGAGTTTCCAAAAAATACTTTTTTATCTTACCATTTTAATACTGCTGCAAGAGGGTCTTTTTATATATTAGGTGACACTGTACATCCAGGAATGAAATCTTAGAAGCTTCTTCAGCCTAGAAAAAGACAGACTGAGAGGAGATAGGACAGATATTCACATTCAGGCACCGTAGCTTAATTGCTTCACACATGGTTTATTCAACTGTATCCTAATGTCACAGTCAAATATTCAAATGCAATTCTTTTCTAGAAGATGAGTGGATCCTCAAATATTATATTCCAAATAATATTTGTGCGGAAAAGCATTCTCTTGTTACCTGTGGTCACCTGTGGCCACCACCAAGTAAAAAATGTGAATTTTTGAACGCGCAATTGGCGAACAGAGAAATGAAGAGCTCAAAATAGATCTCTGCCTTAAAACAAGTTTGGTTGTCTGGTCAGTTACGAGTCTAAATTGTGTATTACAGATGTCCAAACCCAGTGATTCTCAGTTTAATTAAAAAAAAAGAAAAACCACAAAATTGAAAACCCCTAAAATTATGTGGAACCATTAAGGAATCCTGTTATATTGCATCTAACATAATAATTTAAAAAAAAAATTAATAAATAAATAAATTAAAAGAATTTAGCAACAACGTTCATTCCAGTAATAACTATCACTAAATTCGCTCTTTCCCTCAGTTTCCTCAGTTTGTAAAACCTCCCTTAGGAGCAGGTGTTTGCAGCTTAAGAGAAAAACTAGACACCTGGGGAAAATAAAAGTTGTTTCTCACTTCACATACGCCAAACAGGAATCAATAGCAGAAGGGCAGAAACTGAAACTCAGATAAAAAGTTATCTTTGATCTATCTAAAGAAAAAGTCCTTAATATTTCTAAGTACAACACATCATTCCAGCAAAAAACCAAACGGCTACTGTTGTTCTCACCAAGGTAATCAGCCTGGTAATTACACACATCAAGCAGATCAGCAGTTAATGGGATTTATAAAGGTGGTATACTAAGTGATTTCACATCCAGATAATGGAAAGCCGTCTTCTAAATAAGCATAACAAAAAATACGGAGACTTCTCTGAACCATGGAAATTTTTAAGTGCACTGGACTCAAATGAAATATAATGAAAAAGCTCCCAAAATAAACATAAGGAAAACATTACTAACATCAGAGACATCACTTCCAATACTGAAAAGCAACATACAGCATCAGGGCTATAATGAGCAGAATTACCTCTGATCAGTTCTAAAATTAGAGTCTCTAACTACCTTCAAGCTGCTTTATTTTTCTGAGACAAACATAATTTAAAACAGATAGTCAACTCTAGAAAATATGGTCAAGGAATTAAAAGGCACATGTGGATAATAAACAAAGTGGTGCAGTAAAAATAAAAACCCTTACAGTAAAAAAAAACCACTATACATTAAACCATCTATAAGGTCAGGGTCATAAGCAATATATCTCAGTTTTTCTGCAACCCAGCTTTAAAAAGCCAGCACCCATGCCACCTTTCTGAGTATCTACAGAGTAACCTTTACATGCCTTGAAATAGAATCAGTTTCCTGCGAGTATGGCTATGGAATATTTAGAAGAAATATCTTCTACAGCAAAAGAGAAGCTGTCAAGTAGTGGAAACTGGAAATTACTTCCTAAAATGCTAATGATTTATGTAATTAAATGTGAATGCATGTGAATGCAAAGTCTCTCAGAAGAGCCACAAAAATTAGGATGATTAGCAAATAGCATTTTATACAGAGTTGAGTAAAACACAATATTGGTTTTGGTTGGGGTTTTTTTTTACTTTTTTTCTTAATAATTTCACATAGCCTGGGCTGTATATTCAATTGGTCCTAAGTAGTATTATGAAAAACCAAGGTCAAGAAATTTCTTCAATCTGTGATGCAAATTAATGTCTTAATGCTCAGCTTGTCATCTCTTAATGGCCTCACACAGTAATTTTAACTATAGCACAGAAATACCAGTGTTTGCTGTAAACCAGATGGCTTGAAAGATAGAAGTAGTTTATCCATGGCTGTGTGAACATTCATCCTGGGCAATTTAACCACAGATTTTCCACACAAACTGCAGCTTCTCATTCCTGTGCTGGCTCCTTAGAAATTAAGGGAGGTACCTCAAACACTGAACTGCCAGCGGTTGTGTGGAGAATTTCATAATGACGGAAAGGGCCTTGGCACACATTGGCTCAATGTAGGTTCAAACTGGCACAAATTATTTAACATTGGCAGGTGCACTTCCAGAGTTCCCTGCAGTGTCCAGAGACCAAAACACAGATGGCACCTTGCACTGGAAAATTTCATCTCTCTTAGTTTAGACTACGCGAGTAATCTACAGTCTCAGTAACCTGGTCACTTAGTAATACGATGTTGAAGGCCAAAATTGAAGCAGTTTGATTAGAGCAGTGTTCTAATTTTTATTTATTCTGCAACCCAACAATGTGACCTCTGCTGGGGCATTCAAAATGTGTACTGCCAAAAAATTCATTACTACAGACTATTTAGTATATCATGTCATTATACTAAAAAAATAATTTTGTTATTAAGTAGTGTGGCTACACCATAGAATAAGATAAAAAATATGTGTTTATTTCCCAACAGATAGGTTTCCTGTTGGCCAATAACAAATTGTATTCAGTTAGGGAACATAATAACAACTTTCTTCCTACATGGAACTCAAAACTTTTAGGTGGAAAAATAGAACACCAGTTATTAAGTGATTTTGTATCTCTTGTGGTGAAAAAAATTAACCTACTGCTCTCCAGTTATACATCCTGTCTTTTAATAACACTACAAGTTGTGAGCACACCCTAAATTACACTGGGTGCATGAATGGGTAGAGAAGACCGTGGGAAGCAAAGGGAAATAATTAGCCAAAAAGACAATGCAAGTCCAAAAAACATACCAGGAATTAAATGTACTTCACGCTCCTTCTAGACTAGATACTTGCCTTATTTGTCCTAGCATGCCAAATAAACATTTTTGGACAGCTACCATGAAATGAAAACTCCATACTGTTCAACAACTTAAGAAAAAATTCAATACTCTCCCATATGGAACTTTTTTCTTGAAAACTGACATAAATCAGAGACATCCTGAAAAATAGTTAAACTATTACAGCAAAGGTTTTGCAGCAAAGGTGTGCACTTATTATATTGTTAGAGTAACATCAAGAAATTATAACTTGCATTTCTGATGGAATGTTTTTCTTTATTGTCCTCATTAAATTCTTAATTTTGCATCTGTACCATTTCTTGACCATTCAGAATCTTAAACAGTCATTCTTCCAGAACAATAATCTTCTCTTTAGTAGTATGTGTAAACAACCATTCCCACTAAGAAAAGAAGGAACTTTTAATATAATTTCAAAACATTTATTTAAAGAGAGAAGCAGAAAACCAGACTCAGTTATGAAATGATCACTTTTGGGCTGTGTTTAGTTTTCCACAACACATTTTTGAAGTCATGCAAAAGGTCTGTTGGGAAGAAGAATTTTATTTTATTTTAACAGGAAAAAAATTAAAATTTATAAGGAGGAAGAAGTTGATGAGGAAGTTCAACAATCACTCCCTTAAACCCATAGCCCCTCCCACCAAATATCAGATTTTCTACATCTATATTATTAAAGTGTTATGCTCCAGGTATCTTAATGACTTTCCACTAGTCAGCTAGCTTAATGGTTCAAATAAATGTGTTTTATTTCGTGTAGGTGAAGACCATGTAGACAATAAACAGCTTAATTATTGGGCGTGAGCCAAAACAAATAAACGGTGTCGTGTAAATATCACTCCATTTTTGAAGGGTTTATGAAATACTTTAAGATTAGTTTGACTATTTTTCTCACTTCTAATACACTTATATACATTTTATTTATCTAGAACACTGACAAGATTATATTTCAACCCTCACATACACTTGAGTAAGGAAAACTTCAGGCATGACCCTAGTTCATTTTATCTTCCATCGCATCTTTATACCACCAAATAGCACACAAATTGCTGTAGAGGCCACTCAAGTAAAAGTAATGTCACATTTTTATTCCACAAGACAGAATAAAAAACCTAACATTTAAAAGCACTTCCTATATATGGAATTTGTATGCAAAATTAACTGTTTTTTGCTATTGTTCTTTCTGACCTAGACCCATCAGCTGCCCTAGCATCCTTACTCTAAGCAGTGCAAGTGACCGAAAACTTCAGTCGAGCCACACATTTCCATTTCCTTCTTCCATGCACTGCATATCTAAGAACATTGGCAGCTATACCCTGAAGGCCTATAAACATCCTTATGAATGTTAGGAAAAAGAGAATTAGGTTGAATGATATCTGGAACTTAATGTGCTAAGAATATGAGACACTTCATCATGTACAGGTTAATACTAGGAACAGAGTTTCTGGATGATAGTCGACTTTCTTCAGTGACACAGGCAGTCCTTTATAAATTAACTGCTCAATGTACATTCTAAACTAATTCATCTGTGCTGGCAGGTAAGATATGACTCCTTAAATGCCACTTTGTTTAAAATATTATAGCAAAAGATGAATAGGGCAAAGTGAATTTATGAGATCATTTAGCATGAAGTATGTCTTTTTTGTACGACCAAAAAAAAAAGAAAACCTAAAAAACCTTACTTGCATCTCAAAATAGATAAAGTACTCTCTTTGTCATTTTGATGTCAGTTTTGTCAATTGAACTTGAAAGAGCTGCAGTTAAATGCAGCGGAGGCTACAACCATCACTCTGAAGCAGGTAACAGAGAAAGTTTGTTTCCTTGAAGTAAACTTTAACGATAGCTGCTTTGAGGCCAAGCCTCAATTTTTCTTCTAATACTATATTCTACTCAAACAAAGACAGTTCATAATTGCTACTTGCAACTCAATAAGGACATATTCATTCCTTAGCCTCTTAAAGTAATATTTCAACTTCAATCAGAGCAAGTAAGATCAATATGACAATTTTTTCTTAGCAAGTAGCATAAGATGACTGACTGTGACCAGAAGAGTGCTTGCAATCTGAGACAGAGTCTTGGTATTTTGAAATACATGACTTGTTGATGTAAATTGCTTTTTTAAGTAATGAACTGACAGAACTGGACAAAGAGTTAAGCACATTTATTCCTGTGGGAAAAAAGATAAAAGTCAGAATGGGAAAAGAATGTGATGTGGCTACAGCAGTTCAAATATAGATTTTCAAATAGATTTCCAAAAGGAGAAGAAAAAAAAAGTACATATTTTTGTAGCTGGGCCATGTATTACTATTGTATCATGTTTTTTCATAACAGGGTTTTATTGACATTTGGTAATGACTTTGCCATGTTTTGGCCCTTCTGTTTATATTGACTGAGCTAATTTGGGTCAGGCAGGGATAGTGGGATCGGGCATAGGTCTGCAAAGGAAAGTGGGGCACTCATCTTCATTAATTTGTTAGAATTCAGGTTTTCAAGATCAAGGTTGAGGTGGGGAAGGTTGAGGTGAGAAGGAAGATTGATAAATACTGCAAGACCTTCCTTAGAACAAATATGGATTTTCTTATAGGGACTTCAGTTTAGCTTTTAACTTGAGTTCACGTCACCTGAAATCTCCATGTTCATTACAAATGCATGTGTTTGAAAACTAGTAAGGCCTGCCTAAGTTGAGAAACAAAGAATTGCTGAGCCCGTCCTGCTTTATCAGGTGGTAGTAGAGTACAGTGGTTTATGAACTAACCATGTAACTCCATACACTCCAGCCCCAGAGAGCAGAAAGGAGTGTTGTGGACTTATAGAGTTAAAACTGAGACCCAAGGTGCAGATTTGTCTTTGCCTTATGTTCATTAATCAGTACTGAGGCTGATTTAGAGGGAATTGTTGCACACTATAAGTGCTTTGAGCATTCTCATAATGTATATAAATAATAATAAAAAAAACATTATATGAGAAAATAAAGGATGCCATTCCCCAAAAAAAAGAGCTCACAGAACAGAACTTAATAGTTCCAGAAAAAAAACCTACAAATATCATATAGACCAAATGCCCAACATTTCAGGGCTGACTACCATATCTACTTAAGGGCATTGTCCAAATGGCTCTTCAAAATTGACAGTCTCGGGGCATCAGTCACCACTCCAGGAACGCTGTTACAGTGGTTGACCACCCCCTAGGTAAAGAAATGTTTTCCACTATCTAATCTGAATCTCCAATCTGAACCTCCCCCTTTTTTGAGCCATTTCCAAGTGTCCTGCCAATGAATACCAGGGCAGATAGCTCAGCACCTCCATCTCCCCTTCCCCTCCTCAGGAAGCTGCAGAGAGCAAAGAAGTGCTCCCCTCACCCTCTTTCTCCTCAAACTAGACAAGCTCAGAGTCTGCAGCCACTCCTCATAGGACATTCTTTCCAGCCCGTTCACCAGCTTTGTTGCCCTCCTCTGGATGCAATTTTTCAGGCATCTTTGGTAGAGATTTTGGGAATGTTTTGCTGGGTTAAGCAAGCACTTTAGTTGCAAAACATTAAATACATTATCATGAACAAGACTGTACTGGTTTTGGCTGGGATAGAATTAGTTTTCTTCACATAGCTGATATAGCCGTGGTTTGGCTTTGTTAGCAATTCTGTTATCACATTGATACTTTAGGTATTACTGAGCTATGTTTACAGACCCTCAATGCCTTTTTCAGTGTCTCATGTTGGCCAATCATAGAGTAGGTTGAGGGTGCACAAGAAGTTGGAGAGGACACATCTGGGACCGCTGGTCCTTTGTTCCATCTGCCTGTGCAGCTGGGCACTCATTGCAGCTTAGTCATATCCTTGCTGGTACAGGGAACCCCAGCAGGGACCCGGGCCAGGACTCTGGCTGCCCCAGTGAGGTGGTGCTGCAGATTAAGCTGTTCATCTCACTCTTCTGTCTTGATCCTGAGCCCTTCATCCACCCTGATGTTCCACAAGTTGCTCACCTGCTCCTGCCCTGCCATACCCTAGTGAGCCATCCTCTCAAACAGCCCACACCTCTTGCAAGCAAGGTACTTTCTCCCTCTTCCCCCACCTGGAGGGACACCACTGGCACTCAGGAGCCACATTATACCTCAGAAGCCCACCTGGGTCCACCTGGTTTTCTGAAGAGGTCTCAGATATGACCTTTCTTACCCTTAGGGAAATTGCAGTGTTTTGGGATCATGCTTCAGTACTTCTGTCTGTGCAGCCAGGGTTATTCCAGGGACATCACATACCATATGGCATCATGCTCAGCAATAAAAGCTGGAAAAAGGAGGAAGGGGGGTATATTAGTAGTTATGGCATTTGCGTCCTTAATTAACTGTCATGGATGATGAAGCCCTGCTATCTTGGAGTAATATGATTATGTGAAGTGATGAATGAATTCCTTATTTTGCTTTGATGCACAGACAGTTTTTGCATTCCATATTAAACACTATCTTTACCTTAACCCACAAGTTTTCTCTTTTACCCTTCCCATTCTCTCCCACATCCTACTGTAGGGGGAGTGAGCAAGCAGCTCTGTGGGTTTTAACTGCCAGAGGGATTAACTCACAACAGTTATTAACATTACAAAAACTCTATTGCTACTTTCTCCAGTCCAGTCTTCTTTTCAGTTTCATTATAATATCAGATAAATTTCCATACATTCTACACATACATAAAATCAGTAATGAAAAGGAGTTTGGAAAGCTAAAAATTTATAGATCAAATCTAAGTATTTCAAGATGTTAGCTCTTACCTTAATGTTAGCTCTTACCTTAATAAATATGTATTGCACGTGTAATACTCAGACTTGACTCTACATTGGAAAAGAATTTAAAGAAGGATAATTAATTATTGTGCACAGAAATCAGAATCAAACCTAAGGATTTTTGCAGTGATAGAGACAAATGGAGAATATTGCTCTTCTCCTTTTTTTCTTAAGTGACATTAAAGCCAAAACACAAGTAATCAACTTCTGGAGGATTTAAAACAAATGTTCTATTTGATAGATTATCCTCCATTGGATTATTTTATTTTAAGGAACATTCGAGTCACATAGCTTGCATTTTGTCAATCAGAGAGCCTCACTGCAAGTCAGTAAAAACAGTGTTCAATGGTGACTCAGGCAAAATAAGTAGGTTGTGACCCACTGGCATACTCCATTGCCAGTACATCACTCCGTCTTGTACGAATCCATAGAGAGCAGAAGTGCATTACATAAACACAGAGAAGAGATATATGAAGAAGGGTGATTTAGAGTGCCTCTTCATTACAGAAAGTCACCTAGACTTAGCAAAGATAAAGAGTATAGAGTGTTGCCTAAATTTCATGCCACAGACTCCTTATAATATCTTTTAAACCCTATAAATATTAGAAAAAAAATTATGTAGAGTAAAATCTCAAGGAAGAAGAAATTAAATAGACTTTAACCTCACTTATATTTCTATTAGCTATACACTTGCAGTGGTCATATGAAGATCTGAGGAGGAGAAAAATATCAGCTTCAAAGCTCTACTCTGGAAAGTTAATTATAGTCTTTTACCTTGGAGAAACTTACTTCTTTTTACTTTTCAGGAAAGAAAAGCTCGGGAGAAGGAGATGATCTTTTCATGATGTAATCACAAGCATAATTGAAAATGCAAGCAATTTAGGAGCCATCATAATTGATGAGAATTCCTCATTTGTCTTCAGAGAGTTTTAGAACACACATCACTGTTGAAACAAAATGACAAAATGGCAGCAAACATGCAATTCTGATAATGCCATGGATACTGTGACAGGAAAATATGCATGCACTTTTTTTTCTTCATTACCTTTGGCCAATCTTAAATAAAATCTTTTGCCTCACCCTTACTCCCTGCTGGCTAGAAAGCAGTTTAGAGATCAGACTGCTTTACTTTTTTACTGGGATATATCCTAAAGCAAAATCCAGGTACTTCAAAGAAGGAAAGCGCTCATAAATGTGTCATAGAATGAACCACCTGAATAAAGAGGAAAATGAAGACAGAGCCAATAAATATTGTTGCTATGCTGGAAATTACAGCAGTCTAGACAGTACCATAATGGCATTGTCTGCAATCAACGTACAGAAAACCCTTTTTGACATCACACAGTTACTTCATGCCATGAAAACCAAAAATTCTAGCACACCATTTATAGATCCAGCTTAAACATAATCTAAGTATGGCAACATTGGTATGACCTCTGGAGCTGCACAGTTTTGCCAGTTTGCTGATTGCAGTGAATGCTCAGCCTATACCTTTCCTAAAGTCTAAGCTTCAGAGCACAGGAGCTGCCCACAGATTGGCTGAGCACTAAAAGAAAAATGTACAATTCACACCTTGAACTTTGTAACCAGAGAGTTCCTTTGTGTGCTCCTTCAGATATACTGGAAGACATAAGTCAT
Organism: Vireo altiloquus; assembly: GCA_013396875.1. Classification (NCBI taxonomy): domain Eukaryota; kingdom Metazoa; phylum Chordata; class Aves; order Passeriformes; family Vireonidae; genus Vireo; species Vireo altiloquus. The sequence goes on along the minus strand of VZRF01012837.1, from coordinate 910,040 downwards.
TTCAGCACTGCTATGTAAGCAACAAATTGATAAAAGATTAGTGCCAGGTGGTTTTGATATTCGTAAAAAAATTCCACTTTGAAACTAAGATGGATGGTGAGAAATTGTTTTCACAGTCTGTTTTTTGGCCAAGTATGAGATTGGTCATAAACTATCACTTAAAAATATCTGAGGTCTGTTGCAAGTTTGGCATTTCTCTTTTCTCCCAGCATTCTTGACTCAACATCGCATCATCAAACAGCAGGGACTGCCAAAAGCTGAACTCAAAGTATAAAAACTTAGCGAATAAATCACCTTAAAACTGTTTGACTGACTGAAACAACAAGGATGAAGCAGAATTTAGAGGTTTCATATGCAGCCATAGAATAAATATGTTATTCACAAGTGAGCTGCTAGGTCATCAATGTTAAATGTCTATGGACTTTACACTAGAAAATCTCGATCTAGAAGAGATCTACTCCTCTGCTCCAGCGTTCTGTTTATCTTCTGAGGGAGTAGAGACCCCAGCTTCATGTCCCTCCACTGGATCTGCTTCGACAGGTCCATGTCCTTGCTGTGCTGAAGGCCCCAGAGCTGGATGCAGCACTCCCAGTGGGAGTAGAGGGGCAGAATCCCTTCCCTCGCCCTGCTGGTCATGCCCAGGACATTGTTGGCTTCCTGGGCTGTGGGAGCATCTTGCTGGGTCATGTTGAGCTTTTGTCAACAAACATCCTCAAATCTTTATTCTCAGCTGTGCTGTCAATAATTTTGCCCTCTGTGAATAAATAAACTTAATAAAGGGAAACGAACACTATTTTTTTAACTTTCATTAAAATATTAATGGACTTCTTTAAGCATTTCAGTTGTTTAGAAGTATTTTAAATGCCTACATGACTTATCTGTTTTTCACAAACAGTAAAAATTATGGCTGTTTGTTAAGAACTATTACATGTTTTAATAGGTGCTTATTGCACTTCATTCAATTCTAGGAGCATCTAATTGATTTTTTTGGCTTATTTTCTTATAGACTCTTTTCAAAGATCTGTATTTCTATTAAAGAGAGAAGTCTATCCATGGTAATTGAACTAGCTGCATACTAAACAGCTTTATCTCTGCCTTAATACATTTTCTCCTTTTTGAAACCTGTAAGAGATAAGCTTCCCTGAAGTTTATGTGTAGTTCAAAAAACAAATAAGGTAGATAAATGGAATGAGCTGAATAAGTGGAAAGAAATCTGCTATGAAATTAAGATATAAATTGTAACTATGGAAACAGCCTTTGTGATTAAGAATAATTTAGAAAGTCATGGAAGATGTTTAATCAGTATGTAAATTGACTGATAATTTTTTTAGAAATGTACTAGAAGTTAATGCAATAAAATCCTTTAAAATTTTCTTAGTGGCCTAAAATAAAAACAAACAAACAAACCACAATCCTCCCAAACCTACTTCAAATTCTTTGTAACTTTTCATGAGTGCAGGGGTAAACCAGGCTTTACTTTACATTTTCAGTATGTGTCTTGAAACTGACAATACAAATTGAACTAAAATTCTCTTTTGATATTTATAAACCTACATTAATACATGGATCCTAACCAATAGCCCAGTACGACAGATCCTCTTTTCACACGCTTTTCAGTGATTCTAGTAAATTTCACTAATGTATGGTAAAACATTTTATAAAGGAAAATAATAAAAAAAAAGGAAATTAATATTCCTTAAAAAAAATGAGATGGGAGGGAAAAAGTAAAATGTTCCAGCTCAGCCAGCATGTGAGAGGCACGGTTGAGATAGGTATTTTGTTTCTAGACTAGTCATGAGGTCTAGGTTTCTAACTGAGAAGCAAAATGATATGAAATAGCACTTAATTCAGAGTCACTGTTTGAATTTATTCTGAAAGAAGCAGCAGAACTCCAAAGTGAGACAAACATGAGCTGGAGCAGGACTGGACCTTACATAGTAGTGGTAAAACAGTGACACTTCTCAATAAATCTGTTTTAACTACTTGCTTTTGACACACATTGTTGTACTCTGTGTATTTTGTGCTATTTTTTCAGTAATACTTCAGCATAAGACACTCCAACCAACAACACATCCTTGTGACTAGAAGTAAGCTAGCTGAGGTGCCAGAGCCAGTGTAGCCTTATAACCTTTAAGACCATACCACTAAATCTTTACTTAGTACAAGAGATCATCACACATTTTTTGCACACATTTTGTTATGTATAGGCTTGTAAATTGCAGGCTGCTTTTTTAGCCCATCCTTTGAGGTTTTACTGTACTTCAGGTATGTTGTGAAGACCTGTCAGTAAGACAGCAGATTTCGGTGGCACAAGAAAATTGTACGAGGAAAACCAAAACGGAATACCTATGTTTTGCTAATGCATAAAAATTGTCTGTTGTGTACAGAGCACTTGACTTATGCCTGATTTTCACAAATATCTCAGATGTAGTCAAAGAAGTACAGACCTCCTCTGCACACCTGTTGTATCTTCCTACTAGTATCTCACACGTTTATTAAAAGTATCATTATCAGTAAAATTGCAGCCATCCTAAAGAGGTTAAGCTCATACTACAGTGTTATAGCATTTCTGAAACTTTATGTTGACAAAGTGTGATATAAAAGCACAGCAAAAGCTAAACCTTACAAATTCATAGGGACAAGTTACAGATAGAAAGCATATATGAATAAAATCAGAGTTAAAAATGGGAGAACAAGTACTTTGTAAACATGAAGTGCGTTCTACCTATTTCTTCACCTTATTATCAGCTACTTTAAAATGCCAACATTAACTCGTTCTGTGGCAGTGAACAAAACTCACCTTTGTAGTTCATCTTCTACTCTTTCTCTCAAGGCTGGACATCAGCTGTCACTTTCAGAAAAAATCACAAAAACAAAGAGATAATCCTTATGCTTAGATTGAGAAGAACTTTAATCCATTGTATTTTAATACTGCTGTAAAATTGTATTTCACTTCCTCTTCTACTAAACTCAAAGGCAAAAACTTGGCAAAGTTCAAAATTTGATCAATTCAAACAAAATTTAAGGTATTTGTGTAAATTTCATGGGGGTTTTTGTTATTTGTTTAAGACAGGCCTCTACCAGAAACTGCTCAAGGAGTAATTATGAGACACAGGGTGCTTATTTGGCAAGGAATCATTTCTGCACAGGTCGGTTTTATCTATCATTGAGCTCTTCAGTTGTAGAAATTACCAGAGGTATTAAAACATCTGAGGACTAAAAGCCTATGATCAAGCCCAGTAGTAAGATGTTTAAGTTCAGTAAATAGCAGCACCTTTTGTCTTAGCCACCCTTCAAGAGCAACTGTAGACTGCAATTACCACTGTCACAGCTAGAAGAAGGAAAGGCTGCCCTATAAATGTCCTTAGCTCTTTATACAGAGGGCCAATATAGGTATGATAAATACATTAAAGTGCATATTGGTTTTCTACATGGAATCGCCTTGAAATTTTTAGAAGAAAAGAGATAATTCTGGAAGTCAAGGGACATATGATGATAGAAAAAACTGCTGCTATTCCATATGGTAAGATAAAGGTACCCTGACTGCTGGAAATAATTGCTGGTTAGTCCTAGCAAATGAAAAACACGTGAGGGAAACTGATTATGTTTTTCCCAAACCTAGGTTGGGAAAATGGAAATCTAGTTTTAGCAAATCTAGTTTGCCATCAGCCAAGATGGTTAAAAAATCTACACTGGTTTCAAAGTAAACACTGTGGAGTTCAATATCTTATTGTTTCCTTAGCTACTCCTTCATTATTGTCAACAACTGGACACATACTATAACAGCTTTTTAAACTAGGAAGTGGAAGACAATCTTTTTCAACAGCCTTGCTATTTTGGTCTAACTTCTTCTAAATTTAAGAGCTAGCCACAAAGAGTAGCAAGGTCCAGAACTCCACAACACGAAAACAGAAATAAGACAAATTATGATTTAAAAAATAAAATTATCAGAAGTCTGATGAAGCAGTAAGTCAGTTAACAAAAAGCCCGCAAACACTGTGTATATGGAAACATTGATTAGACAAGAAAAAGTAGAGTTATGAAATTCTGTTTCTTCTATCAAGAGTCAATGAAGAAGGATTTTCTGCACTTCTCCCTGGAGCTTCTCCCAAAGCTCAAGATGATGCTACCCTTTCTTCTGCTCTTCTCAAGTGCCTACTATTGTCAGTGATAAACACACAAAAATTCTTTGATATGTTTGAAAATAGCAACATAAATAAAAATACTCTGTTGGTTTTGATATTTTTTTTAACTTGCTCCAAGCCATTCTGGATTATTTGGCTAACAAGCAGCACTACATACTCACAGCTTCAGGGCCTGAGGAGCAATTGCACCAGCCTTTCTTTTAAAAGCTTCCATGTCACCCTACAAGAAGTGGGGTTTAGAGGGTAATATAATTTCAAAGATAATGGATTTCCCGAGCAAGTAATTAAACAGCTAAGACTGAGACTATCAAAATCTAATGAGAGTGAAAAAGACTGAAAAAAGAAATCTAATGAGAGTGAAAAAGACTGAATAGAAAACCTGAAAATCAAGTCTATCCTTTGATAGTGTAGAAAAACTGTGTGATTTTTTCTCCAGTCCCATCTGCTTGCAGTGCGCTCCCTCTGGTTACCACAGACAATATGTTACTTACTAAACTAAACCATTTCCCTAACTCCTTCTCCCAGCTCCAAATTAGTCTGTTTGTCCATCTCAGATGAGCCTGCTCAGTTACTCTCAAGGAAAGGCACAGACACCTTTCCCAGAAGTTTTTGCTACGAATAAACACGCCTGACACTGACTCTTTTTTGTCTTCTCCACCACTTTGCATCATTTAAGAGAGATAACACTTCAAACAGCAAACCAGAGCTTAATGATGTTTTTCATACTCTCCTTCCTCATCCCTTTTCAACATGAATAGACCTAAACATCAATAAGACTTTTGCAGTCTTCAAGGAAATATTTGTGTTCAGCTCCAGATTTTAATTCTGTTACTCAGACCTTCAAAAATGGATGCTTTATTGCATAAAATTCTTGATGGAACAATATATTTAAGCAAGTGCAGGACTGTCAGTTTAGGTCGTACTTTGCCAGAAACCATTAGTTTTGTGATATTTCTTATGAAATTCTGTAACTGAGAAGTTGATTAATCTAAAACTTCCACATAAACCCATCAATGTTCATAAAGATTTTCTCAAAAAGGTATATGCCTAATCACTTTGATTGTCTATTCTACAGGTTTGCATGAATAGGATTTAATTCTCATAGACACTTTGAGTATCCACATTGAAAGCTGAAACCCATCCAAGATGTATTTTTACACTATTTGTCTTTTACTCTCTTAAAGTATTTCAGTCATTTATTTAAAAAATAAAAATGCTAGTTCAAAATAAATTATTTTATAGTGATGTTTCACAGTTTGGCAGCAACCTACATATCAAAAAGTTATTTTTCTGCATTATCTATCAAACACTTTGCACTGGTAATATATTCATAACAGATGTAAAAGCATGTTGGTTTTTTTTTTTCCACACAGCTTCTTTTTTCTCTCTACAAATTACGAAGTTTTTATTCCAACTTAAAACCCAAAAAAACATGTTCCACAAATATTAATTTTTTGCGTAAACACATTATTGCATTATCAATTTTTGTCTATTAAATAAACTAACACCCCCAGAAGTGGTTTTGTTGAGCTTCTCTTGTCAATGATCATAAGTAGGAGGGAAAGTTAGTCGACTTCCACCTCCTTCTTAACACAGTTTTCATGAAAACTGGGAAGTAAAACAGGTAGCACAAACATGAGACATCTGTCTGGAGACCATGCCATGGACTTCAGACTGGATATGGAGACATGCTTTATGCCCATTTTATCTCTTATACAACGATATAATATCATGCAGATATAATAATAACATGAGAGATGTTTGAACATCTGTTCTGCGTTCTGAGAGCATGTGAGAACCCAGATGTTCCCTTTTCATCCAGAGGAACCATGACAAGCTTGAGAGGTAGACCCATATGAACCTCATGAAGTTCAGCAAGTCTGAGTGTGAGATCCTGCACCTGGATCAAGGCAATCCCAAGCATAAATACAGGCTGACCAGCAGGCTGAAGGAGGTAATTTTTCCCAGCTCTACTCCTATCTCATAAGACCTCACCTGGAGTAATATGTCCAGCTCTGGGAACCCCAACATAAGTTTAACACAGCCTGGGTTTTGGTGGGGTCAGGAGAAAAGCTGCTCGAAACTTCTGTGTCCAGCACAGAGCCAAGCGCTGAAGGCTCTGACGATGGGCGGGTTACTAGCCCAATTAGACAAGTTGGTAATACCTCTGTGATGACATATTTAAGAAAGGAAAAATGGCAGGAAGCTCTCTTTCTTCTCCCAAGGGGTGGTGAGGTGGCTGCCCCCAGCAGGGGCTGCCAGGGCCCCCCGAGGCTGGAGCTGCCCGTGCTGTGCCAGCAGGGACCACGTGGGCAGCAGTGAGAGACATGGCAAGCAACTCCACGATGTGGAGCCCAGATAAGATTAACCTCTCAATTGCACGTTACAGACACCAACTTTCTTCCAAGTCAGAGGAAGAGGAAAAGTGAGGAAACGTGAGGAAAACCAACGTGGCGTCGTCACCAAGGTAAGTGAAACAAAAGGAGAGGGAGGAGGTGCTCCAAGCGCCGGAGCTGAGATTCTCCTGCAAGCCGTGGTGAGGACTATGATATAACAAACTGTTTCCCTATAATTCATGAGGTGCATGGGGGCTGCAGAGATCCACACACAGCCCATGAGGAGAGTGCTCATGCTGGAGCACATGGATACTGAAAATCTGTAATCTAGTGAGGAACTCGAACAGAGAGAGATGACCCTTGTTTTTAGAGCTAGAGAGCCTTTGCTTCCAAACTAGAACAGCTCATCCTTAAAAGACTAAACCCCATGAACTATTACATCCCACACTGAGCAGTTTTGGGAAGACTGCTTGGCCCGTGGGAGAAACTCACATTGCAGCAGGTTCGGGCAAGACTGCTGCTTGTGAAAGTTAAAACTATGCTAGAAAAATTCACAGAGAACTACCTCCTGTGAGAAGGATCCCACGGCACAGCAGAACAAACTCTTTTCCTTAAGCATACTGAAGAAAGATTTTTAAGAAGTGAAATACTGACCAAAACCTCATGTTTGTTTCCTTGTGCAGTTGATGGAAAGAGGCAGAGACTGGGAAAGAAAAGTATTCTGAAAGTTTGCTTTGGTTCTCATTACCCTTTTCACTTTTAATTCTGTTAATAATAAATCTTCTTTATACTGATTAAGTTTTGAATTTGTTTTTCCTTAAAGTGGTTTTTTTTCAATAATTCTTATCTCAGCTCATGAAAATGAAGTTTTCAATTCCCTCTCCTCTGCTCAGCTATAGCAGAGGAAAATAAGTAGATGGTTTTTTTGTGGATGCCTGGCAATTAGCCAGCGTAAAACCATGACAGTAGGTAAGAGGTGGGCCAGCTGGAGTGAGTCCAGAGAAGGGTGATGAAGATGATCAAAGTTTTGGAACTCTTCTCCTATGAACACAGGCTAGCAGAGCTGGGATTATTCAGCCTGGAGAAGAGAAGGCTCTGGGGAGACTTTATTGTGGTCTTCCAGTACCAAAAGGGGGCCTGCAGGAAGGCTGGAGATAGACTTTTCACAAGGATATGCGATAATAGGACAAGGATTAATGGCTTAAAACTGAAAGAGGGCAGTTTTAGATTGGATATTGGGAAGAAGTTCTTCACTGTAAGGATGGTGAGGCACTGGAACAGGTTGCCTAGTGAGGCTGTAGGTGCCCCATCCCTGGAAGTTTTCCAGGCCAAGTTGAAAGTTTTCAGTGACCCAGCCTAGTGAAAGATGTGCCTGCCCAAGGCAGGCACTGGAACAGGTTGCCTAGTGAGGCTGTAGGTGCCCCATCCCTGGAAGTTTTCCAGGCCAAGTTGAAAGTTTTCAGTGACCCAGCCTAGTGAAAGATGTGCCTGCCCAAGGCAGGGGAACAAGATGATCTTTAAGGTTCCTTTCAATCCAAATCATTTTATGATTCCATAATTAATTTGGCTTAATTTTCTCGAAAACTTCATTGCAAGCATGCATATAAATCAGTGAAGATCTCAATAGCTGTTCATACATCCTTCCATGGATGTGCACACTTTCAGATAACTAAATCTACTATTATTGTAAATTCAATTTTTGCTCTCCAATGATTTTTTTTTTCCTGAAGTTTTAATCTCTGAAAGAGAGAAGTTATTTGAGAAGTAAAAAGCAGTTTCAAGTCTGGTAGAATAAAACATTGTCTTTAGCAAATAAGTATTCAGACATTTAAGCATTATGTTTCACACATTTCAATATTGTGATGAGGAGGAATGCCTCAGTTTCTGCATTTTTTATTATCATAACTCTAAAGTCTATGGCAATATCTAAAAATTCTGGAAGCACACATTTTTTGACTTAATGTATGTAAGTAAAGTAGGATCACAGAGGGATTTTCATCACCATTGTTAGTTCATTCATGCATAGCACTCTCAGAAGAATAGTGGGTTTTTTTCATCAGAACCAAGGAAATGGAGTGGTGAAGTACAAGCAATCACTTATAACTGGGGCATAAACCTTTTTACTCACAAAAAGTGCATACTAATTCTAAAACAAACAAACAAAAAAACCCACAAAACCAAAAAACACCTTTTCACTAACACTTAAATAGCTTTGCTCTTAAGTAGTGCTTGTTAAAAATCAGTAAGAGTCATTCCGGAGCCTTATACCCACTAATCAATGAACTTTCAACCACATCAGCAAAATTCATATGTTACAGAGTTCCTACAGTGAGTCCATTGACTTGGGAGACGTAGTTTGTCTAAGAATAGAAAGTATGTGTAAATCTCTATTCTACCACTCCTAGAGGTGTTCACAAAGGATTATAATCCCAAGAGCACAATGAGGAAGTCTGTCTGAGCAATTTCATATGGTATACTAAAGTGAAAGCAAGAATGTCCATGTTAGTCTACTAGTTCTCTCACTCTAATACTTCATTGAGATATAAAAACTTAACAAAATCAGTGTTTTGTTGATCACGAAGTTGGAAAATATTTCAAAGGTAATAATCTTTCAATGTGCTAATCAAATAATATTCAAAATTATTTCTAATCATATTTAATATAGTCTTTTTATCTATGGAAGGGAATTTCTGACTTCTTCTATGGAAGGATTGCATACATGTTCAAAGAAAGAAAACTTACAAATGTTTGCTGTGTTCCTTGACATTTTAAGTCAAATGTGCAGCAACTGAATGTTTATGAGATGCAATTAATCAACAGTGAATGTTCTCACATTTATGGATGGATTAAACACAGTAAGATCTAATTAGCTTATGCTTAAGCAACATGAAATTATAAATAGCAATCACGTTTCTTAATTTACCTCTCCTGCAATTTTCATTCTACTTTCAGAAAAAAATTGAACATTATTAAGTGTTAGCTAGAAACAGGATAAACACAACAGAATGTTACATAGGGAATGGAAAATTTGAACACATTTGCCAAATGTACCATGCAAACTTATTTCAGCAAAAACATTGGTACATCTCCAGCTTTTTAATAGCTTCTCCTCTGTGTGGGAAACAAATAAGATGGGAGAGAAAAAGGATGCAGCCTTTCATGTTGAATACAACAGAAACACAAAGCAGCTTTCAAATTTTTTCTCTGTTTTCACATTTAAAGAAAATCTTAAAACAAATACTTTTAAGCACTTCGTCTCTCCAGACGTATCATTTCACTACCAGCTGAAGAGGCTGAAAGGACAAGAATGTGAGAGATACCCTAAATCCATGAGAAAGTATTTGATGAAGTGTGATTTCTTCCCCTGGCAGAGATAACTATACTGTGGTCACTGAGACATTTTCCCTTGTTTAAAAATCTTTAACAGTATATGACAAAAAAGAACCAATACAACATTTTATAACAATAAGATCTAAAGAGAAAACATTGTTCACTTCCTCTGCTTTGCTTTTTTACTTTTAATAACACCAAGATTCACAAGGCAAGGGAAAATACTCACAAAAAACTGTGAAGGGTAGGAAAAATATTTTTTTAGTGCCTTAATCTTTTAAGTGGAAAAGATTAAGGAACGTTGACTAGTTTGTCCAGTCACAGTCCATCTAAATTTTCAGTTTCCTTTAAAGAAAAATTCTATTGACGCATTTTCCGCCTCATCTGTCATTTCTGTTGTTTGTGAAGGCAATTACCAATTGCAAAGCAGCCATCTAATGAAGTGATATTCACTGATACAAGTTTTGGGTATCTTCAAATGGGGCGTGATGTTTGATTTCACAAAACGCAGCTGGTTTCTGAGATTCTTTTGGCAGATACCGTGCTCCTCTGAAAGATGGGTAAACCACCACACAAACGATTTTCAAAAGTTCTCGCACATGCACATCTCAGGGACTTAAAACCAGGAACTGTAGTTGAACAAAACACAGTAGATGAGGCAGGGGAAATAGTTTTGTGAATGAATGAGTAAATGAGCAGGAGAAGTAATAAAAGGATCTATGTGCTTATATTCTCTCCAGTATAGCCAGATTCTGCAGTTAAATTAGCATGAAGAAAATTGAGGACACAGCTGAAATTTGGAAAGCTCCATTGGAAACTGATTAGATCTCACTAAGCAGTTTGCTTAAACTCCTTAAAGTACACAGATAAGAGAGTCAACTTCTACAGATAACAGATGCTGAATCCAGTGATGGATGATTCCAACTTGTTTTTGGATAATCCTCCACTCCCTGGTATGAAATATTTACAAAAACACTGATTTCCCAAGCTAAAGACAAAAGAATTTCGTATAGCTACAGATAGTAGAGAGGATACAAATAGCATTAAAGGGATATTTTCATATTCTAATGTTATAAAGCATTACACTGTATGAAACAGTGATAAGTGTATGGAAACAGCCTCACAATTGAGGCTCAGCAACTACAGCAAAATATTTTTCATTAACTCATAGGAGCAAAACATGTGAGAGACATTAGAGACAGAGTAAGAGACTTCTGACACAGCAGACATTGTCTCTACCATGTATTCACTAGCAGTCCCTCTCCCACATCTTTTTTTATGACTTCACTTCCCATCTTCCATAAATTTAAGACCAAAAATAGAGAATGCATAACATGACAATATGGCAAACTCTGTCAGTATATAGGCTGTAAAAGAAAAGGGTTTCTCAGGACACTTAAAAGAGGGTGCAAAGCCAAAAGAAGAAGAATCAACATTCCTACACACTGGAAAACAATTCTATTCATACACAAAACAAGCTGTGACTGCCCACTGTCACTATCTAGGTAAATGGACGAAGTGGAATAATATAATTACACCTTGTCATCTATAAAAAAAAAAGTCTGATATCTATTATCTAGTTTGATATCTATCTGTTTGATCCTGCTTAAAATCACTAAATAATCTAAAATTCAGATATTACATTATTAGCTGTCTGATATTTCCCTCTATGTTATTTTATTCCTTTAATGATGTTTATTGAGTTTAAAACCTCCCGATTTTTCCCTTCCCAAGTGAAAAATTAAACTTACCTAACTTAGAGGAAAACCACAAAAGTCCAATGCAGCACAGTCATTTGCTTTCTTGAACAGTATTTAATTGGTTAATGGAAATGGAAAATGAAACTCAGAAACTTGGGAAACTCAGAAAATTCAACCTATTAGTATTAGAATGAAAACACAAAGGTATAATCAATGGTAGTATTCTTGTATTCCAGCCTAACAGTTAGCACACGATCCATAGCTGGCAGTCCTGTTCCCTGGGAACCATTCTCCCACTCGCCACTCCTGAAAAAATTTCAAAACAAGAACCAAAAAACACTGTCACTCCTAATGGTGACCCTCTGACCTCGTAGTTTAGTTTTGACATACCTCATTCCTACACACACTTTCACATCCTATTCTGCAGCGGAAAAGAGCATAGAAAAATTGGGAATTTCTATTATTCACTGGTTGCTTATTCTAGTCCCCTTGCCTTCATGATGTGAAAACAATTTAAAATTACCTCATTTATTACGTTTGGCCATGCCAAAACCACAGAGGCCTGTGCATAAATAGAATTCTTCACATTCAGTTCCATGAATCCTTTCCTAAACATCAAGTTGATTTTTTCTGGACCATCTGTGGCAACTTTAAGGAGGGACATAGCTACAGAAGTAATACTAAATACTTATGGATATTTTGGTTGTAGTGGAGGAAAGAGTTAGGAGTCTGCCTACTCACACATACCCCCTGGATACAAGGAAAGCAGGTGGCATTACCCTGGCAAATATGCATAAATCATCAGGAAATACCTTGGAGGGAAAAGTGCTGCCCACAGATGCATAACTTAGCATCTGCTCACAAAGGATTCACCATGGAGTTGGGCAATTTGCACAGAATATTTCTATGTAGGCTACTGTCAGTGAAGGATTTAGTTATGCTGGTCCAGAAATGCAGAAGTGCGCTCAGAGCAATCTGGTAGATGTGCAAGAGTGTTTTGCCATGAAAGAAATATTCTTTCATGCTCCAGGAGTTGCTTGTGGAGGACATTACGACTAAAAGCAGTGCAATTCCTTTATGCTAGCTGAATGCACTCCTATAATAGGCAAACATTTATTTGAACCATTCTGTAGGTGTGTACAGTAGCTGAATGTGGCAATGAGCACTTTTAGTAAAATGCAGAAAACAGAGATCAATATACCTGCAAAATTACTGCAGCATGCCATCTTATACTGCTAAGGACTCTTTCACGGTTCAAAGAACTGTTCTTTTTTTCTGTTGAGTGCGGGTAGTCCTTAGAAAACTTGGCTTAGCTGGCTGTTCATCCGTGGCCTATTAAGTGTGGTAAGTCCCTTTACTTCTCTGTCAGTCAGAACATCCCTTGTAAAATGAGAATATTTTGATTTACTTCCAGAGTTTTAAAGGAGTTACTATTATCAGGAATGCTCAGAGGTTTTCATACCATAAAAGGATCTACATCTGCTGGGTATTTCATGCACATTTGTAATAAAAATCTGTAACCAAATTGCAAAAGTTTTCTAGACTCCTTTCTTGTAGGAAATTAATGGTATAAAATTTCTTCAACACACAACAGTAATCTTCAATATATAAGAGAGAGTCTGTTACAGCTCAGTATAAGCTAACACTGCAGAAAGAAACTTAACTTTGCCCTCAATTCGTCTACATTGCTGAGAAGTGTTGAACTTGTTCAAGTGGCCATAAAGCTGGTTTAGTTACACACTATTCTCTGATCTCATCATATTCATTATAAAAAATTATTTCCCAAAACTTTCTATTTCGATAATTTTATGGTTTTAATTTTTTATTACAGGAAAGAGAACAATTCATAATGAACATCTCAGCCATTGCAGGTGGGATGGGAGCTAGGTGATCTTCAAGGTCCTTTCCAACCTCTTAGCATTCTGTGATCCTGTGACTCACTGCTTTATGTAGGAGATTGTTTTCTGCTTTGACACATTAATAAAATTGGAGTGAGGGATGAACCAGACCCATTTGTGAGTCTATTTAACAGTTAATGCTTATCTCTTTTAATGGCCTTCCCATGTATCATTAACAATGTCAAGCATGCTGTACATGACACGCAAACCAATTTATTTGAGACAGGCCATGCAATCTCAGGGAGACATGAGTTAAGGATGATACAGGACTGTAGATGCCAGAGACCCTCTGCATCGACACAGCACAGGCATACAGTTCTGAGCCTTACTGCTTCATTGCTTTAAAAGCTGGAGAAAGATGGGGAAATTTATATCAGCTACAGGAAATATTTGTCTAGTATCCTCCACCAATTAAAAAAACTATAACAAAAACCCCAAAAAAAACCTCAACAAAAACCAAACAAAAACCCCACAACAAACCAAACAAACAATAGTAAACCCACAAGAGAACATCTAGATTTCAGTCGTCTTCTTACTTTTTTCTATTTTCTACAAATGAATAAACATTCCTCAAAACAATGTTAATTCTAAGTTGTGCGGAAGATACTCTTCAGATTATTCCTTCTATTATGAGTACAAATTTTAAAAGCACAAAGGTCATCAACAGTGATGAACTCCAGTTTAAAGCTGAATAATGATACTATCAGGATGCAGCAATCTGTATCAGCCTTGGCCATAGTGAGCATGAAGAATTGATAGGAAGAATCCAAGGGCAAAGAAGAAATAAAGTAGCAGATCCCAGACCTCAGGCATCAAGGAAACAGCCTGAGGCTTGTTCAGAGAGCAGGCAGGTGGAATCAAACAAGAACAGCTCTAAAGAGCAAAGAAGACAAGGGAACCTGGAATGTCTTAAGTGGAGCATTCCCCAAAAGTTCCAAAATAGCAGGTCCAGCCTCAGGAAAATATATCCAATCTGTTATTATGCCCAGTCTGAACCTACTGCTTTAAATTTACCAATGTAGTCTCACATTTTTTGCTGAAAATGCACCATAGTAGAGAGTTTAGATTGTTTCTTTCAATATATGCTTCTGTAGTCATCTTTTCTCCAAGTTGAACAGTGCTTTGGCCCCCCACTAAGTTGCAGGTTACTCCAGTTTATTATAATTTTTCTTTTTTGCGGTGCCTGAAACCAGATACAATATTTCTCTAAAAAGTACTAAAAAGTGCACTAAAACTTCCTCCAACATACTATCTGTGTTACTGTCAATACAGCTCAGAAGTTAAGGTATTGTGTTTTGGGGGTTTTGTTTATGTTTCAAGTGAATTATTGGCTCACACAGTATCCATGAAAAAATGTATTCCATCTTTCAGGGAATGTTTATTATGATTGCTAGAAACAGCAGCTCCAGAGGACTGTAATACTATCAAAGGACTCTTAGAATTCAAAATTATCTGAAGGTTGAAACAGACAATGCAAAATTAAATGGAATTGATTTGTGTTTTAGGTTGAAAATGAGATTTTTGTCACATGCTAGTAGTAGTATCAATCACAGGAAGAAAAAACATAGATTTTCAGGGATGCTGAAACCTATGAATCAGCAGGGGATACTGCCTCCTAATTAAAATTAGCTCATATATTAAGTCATAAACAGGAGGCAGCTACATCCTCCTGAGTTAAAGTAAAAAAAGCCACTTTCATCACCAAGCAAACAACATAAGGATAATAAGGTGGGAGTATTGCAAATGGAACCGAGGGAAAAGTTAATACACTTAAACAAAACATTCAAATTTGCTAATACAGAGTGGGGAAAAGAAAAAGAATGCAAGTATTCCAGGGTGTCACCAACTTCAGCTAACACTGAAAAAAAAAGTAAATATCATATGGGATATATAACAGGAATAGGGATAGCAGATGTTCAAAATTCCAGTGTTCTGACTGAGACTAGAATATTGCAGAATAATCGTCTGCAAATATTCTGGAATTTTTGCTGTTGGTGTGAAGACAAACATTTGTTAGAAACAAGGACTGCTGAAGTGAAAAAAGAAAAAAACCCAAAACATTTAAAAAAATCCAATGCTCAAAAAAACCCAAAAAAATCTCAAAACAACCCAGATGAGCTTTCAAATCCAAAACTCTTTTCATTCCTCTCCTTCTTATGAAAGGAATAAAAGATATAGTAGCTAATTTCTTGAACAAGAAAAGGCCACTGGATTTACATCCCATCTAATGCCTCCTTGATCCAGGCTTGATTTTCTGGTTTGACTTATGGCTTACCCCATCAGTACTGACTTGCTTTAGCCCCTTCTCCATAAACCTTCTGTCATATCTTTTTTCCACATGCTACTTGCTTAAGTCTCTAAAGAAGATTGACCACCACATCTCTTGCAGACTATGGAAAAGCAAAGACAGTTTCTAGATCCATTTCTATTTTTTGTTTGTCTGAGAATTTAGACGATGTTAAGAACCTTGGACTTTCCACTTTTAACAGCAGACATGTACCTACCCAGCAATTTTAGGATTTACCCACACAGGAATTTAGGAGCTGGTGAACTGAGTGTAAATTTGTTCACTGTTGCTCCCAAGAACCCACTTTACAGGTTTTGGTGGTTTTGCTTGCCTCATGCCTATAAAAACCCTCCCAGCATGGTGTTCACAGACAATTGTTTTCCCCTGTCCATGAAACAGTGCAATCTGCTCTTGTTATTCAGGCTCCAACGTTCCCTGTAATTAAGCCAGCTCATTCCCAACTAGATTGAGTATCCCTGCATTACATTGCAGTCTGAGTTGTAAATACAGTCTTAGCGAGTGCAGTTATCTTTCAAAAGTTTGTGCACACCTTTTGCCAGCAAGAAATAGAGCAAATATACTGTGTTCTGGCTACCATGCACCAGTTTTCTCTGCTCTCAACTATCCGTGTAGGGTCCCAAGTCTACCCTGACTTATTAAGGGTGAGCCTTTAATAAGGATAATAGCATTGTCCTTGGGGTTTCTACTGGTCATTGTGCATATTTACATCCTCCCTGCTGTTCTAATGCCTAAAGCACTTCCATTAGCCTCAGAATAAAATTAAATTTGCTGCATTTTACCCCATCCATTGAATGAATTTTTTTTCCCCTGACATGAACTGTGATATTGGACCAAGTTTTTTGAAGACTATCTTTTGAATTTTTAACTGTAAAAGGGGACATTGCCATTCAGCCCATTAAACAATTACATTTGAGGACACAAATTAACTCCCATGGTACTGTATTTAATAGAAATAGACTTAAAATTAGTAAAAACCTGATGTTTTAATAAGTGATTATGCTTTTTTTTTGCCTTATTTTTATGTGATTGTATTTGTGCTTCTGATATAGTTCTGAAGATTATTTATTTGGGCTCATTACCAGAGATCAAACAAAATAACTGTTATATTGGACTGAAAGTAATCTTTTAAAAAAGCCCTACAAAATTAGAAGAAGAATAATCTCTTGGTGAAAGCATAATTTTAATACATCTTTCAGGCAATCACCTCATAACAGCTTATATTATATTGATAGAAATAGAAGAATGAACCCTCCTCATACAAATATGTATTTTTATATAGCAAAGAGGACAGGTTAATTTCTGGTGAAAGCATCAATTACACCAGTTTGTGGAACAGAACAGTTCTTAGTTCTCTGACATTAACATTAAATGAAAAATTGTCCAGCATATGCAAACTCCATCCTTCATTATCTGAAAAAAATTTCAAAGCCATTTGATTTACGAATGTTTTAACTAAATGAGTTAATATATTATGACAATGCAAATACATTTTTGCACTTCTAAGAGCTAAAGTCATATGACAGAAAAATATATCTTCCCTTTATGCATTAAACAAATTATATGAAATGTTCCCAGAATCAAAATTATTTATATTGCATTAAGACACAAGGTTCCATAACCATGAGTTATTGCATTCAATATTGTTCTCCAATTGATATAAGAAAGAATTACTCTCCTTGTACAAGTCAGGAATTGTCATTCTTATCTACAAAATGTCAAACTCAATGAAAATAAATTTATCCTTTCAATGTCTACTTCAATAAGTCTATGAATAAATTTTCAAGCTAATCTAAGTGTCTGATTCTGAATTTTTTGCTTTCAGTATAGCCACAGTGTATACTATTTTAGAAATTATTCATCTGCTAGTGGAATTTTTATCAGATCACAGATCACAGAATATTCTCAGTTGAAAAGGACCAACAAGGATCATCAAGTCCAAGTCTTAAGTGAATAGCCCCTACAGGATTGAAACCACAAACTTGGTACAATTAGCACCATACTCTGACCAACTGAGCTAATCTCAGGGTCTGATGATAGGTTCCAGACATTTATATTCTGCTTTGAATTTGTGGGGGTTTTAAGTTTGGGGTGTTTTTTTTCTTTTTTAATTTTTTTTATTTTAAGAGTTATAAATAGAACTTTCTGAGAATAGTGTTTCATATTTTATCACTAAATCTCAAGACAGAGTTAGAAATTTAAGCAGTATCTTCAAACATGCAAAGTGCATTTTTAAAGTGTTTTCTAAGAATTAATCTACACACCTTGTAAGAGTTGCTGACCTGTTGCATATGAGCTGACCTTAGCTGGATGCTTAGGTGTCCGCCAATCCACTCTACCACTCCCCTTCTCAGGGAGACAGGAGACAGAAACTAAGATGGAAAACCTTGATTGTTTTGGCTCAAGAAGTGAAGAAAATAAAGGTAAGGAAAAGGTCTAAAGAAACTGCCTTAAGGAACAAACAAACAGACTAGACTGAAGAACTGCTGATTCTTTGTCTGTATAAGCTAATTCTTCTCCCAGTTGCTGTGTAATACTGTAGTAGCTCTGAAGTGTGGAAGCTGATTATTATTTTACTACGGATTTTCTACAGATGGTAGCCTGTACCATCATACAGTGATTGTGTAGCCTGACACTACTTCTTAACTCTAACAACCAGTTCTTTAATTCTAACGAGAGGTGACAAATGTAGCACTAAGGACAAAGCTGGAAGGGTTGAGGAAAATTAACTTTAGAGTTATTATTGTCTCAAACTCCTAGCCTGAGGAGGATACCCTGAAGAGGGTCTATTCGGATATTGTGAAATAGTGTCCTTCTCTAAAACCATGATCTTGGCTGGATGTTTAATATAACAATAATTCTGATTTAATATGTCACTCCATTGTGGTTTATCCCTAACATAACATGATAAAATCAAAAAATATAGCTTAACTGAGATTTCTGTAATTTGTGGTCGGGTGAGAATTTTGACCATCTCAGGTGAGAAACACAACAGGAACTGCTCTGTGAGAGTTGTCTCTGTCCTTTCCCTTGGGGAGGAAGAGGTTGCAGGCAAGAGATATTCTAGGTAGGAAGACTAAACTCACATGAGGAATATCTCATTTGGTTTTCAGAGCAGAAGAGTCTACAGAAATTTGACAATAGTCAACATAATGACATCCCACACTGAATATCTTTAATTCTCATTAACAGGGCGTGAACATTTGAAAGCAATGTAAAATTATCATAGTTACAGTTTATCATCCTTTGTGCGTTGTGAAAGTGAGATTTATTATCTTCTCCTAAGTAAGATGATTTTGAAAATCTATGTCTTGCTTCAATAAGTTTAAAATTTTATAATGCTTAAAATGTTCCTTTCCTATATCTTTTAGTTATTTAAAAAAACCCCAAGGTGTCAGACCTCCCTCTTCTCTGTATGTGAATACCTTAATCATGAGGGGTTTCTCTTTCTGCTCAGTTAACTTTGGGTTATTTTCTGCAGTTTGAGCAAGAATGTTGTGCTCATACATTTCTGTTTTAGAGCCAGGTAGCTACTGAGCTTAATTAAAAGGCATGTGTTTTGATCTGACTTAGGTTAGGATGGGGCTCTGAAATCACTGGTGTAGTGTCAAGATTTTCTCTATTATGAAACACAAGATATGGAAGTTTAAAAGTAGCTCATTTTCACTCTTGCTTCTTCCATGTTTTATAAACGGGAAGAAGGGGCTATCTTTAGAAGAAAAAGATGATATCTAGTTCTAGGAGGAAGCAATGAGGCAGACTTAAAACAATGATTGAACATTTTTTCTGTCCAGAGGACTGAATGCTCCTCTCTTCAGCATTTATTTTTTCAATGTAGTGAGTTTCCTTAGATACTTGACACTTTTGCCTTATTGAAAATGATCTTTGAGGAAAACTCTTGGCTACAAGATTCAGTGTGGGATGGAGGGACAATAAAATACAGTTTTATGAGCATCAACTCTGTTTTACTATGTCCATATTGATAATTAAACACTGCCAGCATAGACACAAATATTAAATTTTTTTGGTTACTTTAATGTGTGTCTGTATGTTCTAAGTGTTTCAACAGTCCCTGCCACAATTTCACCCTGAACAAGCTAGCACTCTCTCAAACCATTGTGCCTCAAGAGCTGTCAGAGGCAGGGACTGTTCCCAAAGAGAGCCTGGCAGCATGGACGGCAGCCATTCCACGCCAGATGACACCAGCACTGGATAACAATCCTGAGCACGGTCAGTTTAGCATTATAGACATGGGGACAGTGCATTGAGCCCTGGCCATTTAAACAGTTTAATGCAAATGGGGAAAGGAGGAGAGCAATGAGACTGGAATGGCTAAAATCAAAATACTGCAGCTGGTGTGGATGAAACTCGCTTGAGATGCTTTTGCCTTGTGTGAAACGAAACAAGAGTTTTGCCATAATGTGGCCTTTTTTCCTTTTAAAAAGAAATAGAGAGCTTTCTCTTAGTGTTTTCAAACCTAATGAATCAGTCTTAATACAAATGAACACTGTTGAAACAAGTCCTGTTCAATATTAAAATGGGTAAAACCAGCCACCAATACAGGTAGAATAAAACACACTGACAGCCATCTGAGCTTGCAGGGAAGGTGCATGAAACAATATGTACATCTCCACCAATGACTATTAGGTTAACCCATTTCACCCATACACAGGACAATTTAAAGAAACTTTGGACTTTTCCTGGATTTACTGTCTCAAAAAGTAAAAGGAATAAAAACAAAAAAATCAATTTTGTAATATTTTAGTGGCCACCTTAAAATGTGAAATTCTAGGGTTGTTTAAGGCCCTTTACTATATCACATTTTCATCAAGTCTAACAGTATTCTGATTGTCATAGCAAAACAATTTAATGAAAATGGGAACTGCTTAACCCAACTCCCATGAATTTTAATGATAATGGAGGTAGTCATCTCTGTACTTTTACATTCGCAGCTGTTGGTATCATAACTGGAATTAGTCCTCCTTCAAATTAAATTAGTAGTATGCAATTTGAAATGAATGTGACATTTAGCAGGTACACTTGAGTTTTAAAGAATATTGTAAGGCAGATCTCAGTAGTATCTGTGATAATAAGGATGTAATATGGATGAATTTCAACTTTTATTCTAATCAAACTCTTTCAGCTACTGCTTCATTATCATGCAGAACCTTTCCAGGTGATATGTCCCAGATTTGATCTCAGTCCAAAAACATTTAAAAGGGCAAACAAAATCAGTGCAAATGTTGCTGAGAGTTTTTAGTGTATGGAAGAAATGGAAAAAATGGGGTGTTTTCCAACAGATATTTTTGACAAATACTACCAAATTGTTATTGCTTCTTGTGTAAGCTTCCTGAAGAACAATTAGATACATGGATACATTTTAACCCCCCACATTCCCAAGGAAACACTGATAGAACCTGAATTCTAGCTGTATTTTCATTCTATACAATATTGTAGACTAATGGCTTTTCAGAAAGTAGGTAAAGTACTTAAGAAAAAATACCCCTTCTTTGCAATAAAAACTAAACATATTCAGCAATTATTTGAATTTTACATATTTTACTACAATACTTACATTACTGATGACAAGTTCAGAAAACTAGGAAATTAAGATGAAAAGTAAAAAATTTGAAAAAAAAATCAGCATAACATTTTATGCCAAAATTGAAAATTAGGACCAAAAATTGCTTTCTAAAAGTAAATTAACAGCTATACAAAACTGGTCTCATCTCATGATCAAAAAGCTCATAACGTTGGCTTCAAACACACTTCAGGAAATAATTTGACAAGAAGATGCTAGCCCTTCACACACTACTGACAATATAGCCACAAAATTTCTACAAGGGAAGTATGATCATAAAGGCTTCTTAGCCATTAGTTGTAAGATGCCCTGTTTTGGAACCATTCTTAATTTGCAGCTGTACTTTAATTAAACATTCCTGCATGTTTCAAAAAAACTTGCCTTTCCCTCTTTGCCTTTAGGCAAGATGCATTAAAAGCCTTGTAAAAAGTGTAGAAAATGTACATCTATAATTTTAAAAAATTTAAAAATTATTGATGGGATGAACCATAGACATATGATAAATTACACATATTTTATCCTTCTGGCTTCATTGTGTCTATAGCATATT
Source organism: Vireo altiloquus (assembly GCA_013396875.1). NCBI lineage: Eukaryota > Metazoa > Chordata > Aves > Passeriformes > Vireonidae > Vireo > Vireo altiloquus. Next base: position 888,195 of record VZRF01012837.1, on the reverse strand, counting down.
GAAACACTGACTTGTTTCAGCATTAAATCTCTTAACATTTTCAAATTTCCATGAGAAAACCTCTACCTGAGAAAACTTTCACTATTAAACATGAAACTAAGTAATTTTCTCTCCAAAAAATATTTTTGACTCCTCAGCAGGGACAGGATTTTCTACAGAGATGTGTGACCACATAGTATTCCACCAAGAAAATAGATACAAACCTATCATCCTATATTCCCACTGTATGAAATGTGTTTGTATTTGAATATTAAAACATATTCTGTTTAATACATCTTTTCCCAGTGCAGCTATGTAAAATCCTATTCATTAAAATGGTCAGTTGTTTTAATTTTCAGAGGTTCCTACTCTGTACACTTATTTCCACTTTGCTACTTTTTCTCATACATAATGTATTAAACTGCTTCTTGTTGAGGGCAGGTTCTTCCACACACACTGCAGAACTGGAGAGAGGCAGGATTCCATCTCTTGTCTGCTTGAATTTTAAGTACCTTTGAAGCAATTACAAGTAAAAAGTGCTTCAGAAAGGAAAGAAATATTTTAGAGGAGAGTCACATCTACTGTAACTTTTTCTGAACGACCATGACAATCCTTGGAAAGGTCAGCCTTTCTGGAAATTGTGCTTTCATCACAATTTCTCATTTATTTAACATCTCATCTTTTGGACATATTCAAGGCAGATGGATGTAAAAATCAGCATGCTGAGGAACATGCCAAGAAATTAAGCATTACTGAGAACAGTTATATGAAGCTTGGAGAGATATGCAATATAAAGGAAAATTGCAACAGGAAAAATAACGAATAAAAATAAACTCACTGTGACTCCATCAGAGACCAGTGGCACAGGCCAGCAGCTGGTATGAATTGCCAAGGGATCCGTTCTTGTAGTCAGGATCATTCCTTCTGACCTTTCATTACAGTGCCACAAAGCTACCCAAGGAAATTGTATAATGAGTTCAATAAACACAATACCAAATGCTGAAATACTGTGTCAGAAAAGATACTGGAGAATGGCATGCATTGAATAAAATTAAATTTCCACCTGCACAGAAAGTTCTTCTGATATTGCATTGTGTATAATCTGTGAAAACTGAAATGAGTTACTTGCAAGTATTTTCAATTTCACTTCAGATTTCATGATAGTTTTCATGTTGTAAGACATTATGATTTCTTTGAAAATAATATATTCAAAGTAGTTTGCCCTGGGCAGATTGTATATATAACACAATATTATCATCTGATAACAAAGAAATTACACTTTTTACTTTATTTCTTCCTTTCTCTTCAAAATATTTATGGTTTACTTCTGCATTACATAACTGAATATTAAAGCCCCTGACACAATTATGATACTCAGTCCTATAAGAAAGAAAATATAACTGGAACACAAGGATTGGTGACATTCTATAAAGCAAAGAATTTTCCAATTCTGCCTCAGCCCAAAATTTCAGGGAAATTCCATGTTTTGGTGCCTCTTTTTTTAAAGTAACAATACATATAAGCACTCATCTCTGTATTCAGTCTTTGAGGCCAAGGCATAATATTTTGCATAATGTGCCTACAGTCATGAATTTTGGGTGCAAAGGATACAAAAGTTAAAAATATAAACTTAGCAGTAACTGTTTTGGAAGGGATAGCAACAACCAGTATAAGGAAGAAAAATAATGATAAAGGAAGGTTTACCTTTCCGATTCCTTCTCCTTAGAAAAAAAATAGAAGAAAAAAGAAGATGAAACCATGCTAAAACCTGCAGGAAAATAATGGACTCTATGCTTTTTTCTCTTGTTATGTGTTGCTATTTACAGGCTAGTAACATATGAATTGGTTTTAAGTTAAACCTGAGTTTTAAAGCTTATTATGTGGTTCATTTTTGAAATTTAAATTTTCTAAGTAATATTAAGGGATTCAAGTATGCATAAGCTTTCTGCAAAATAGACAATCATGGCAAAATAGCAAAAGTGCTTGAATGAGAAAAATAAACAGTAAAAAGAGAGGGGAACCAGTGTTATGAAAGAAAAGCAGCCTTTTCTTTCAGTGGAAGAAGTCACTCTCGGCCTTCCCAGAGGTACATTGTGTGACATGTGGTGCATCATACCAAATAACTTCTAGATAATCTGAAAAGAGTGAGTGACTAGCAATGTCAAAAAAAGTATTGATGAATGAATTATGCAGGGTATGAAGAATGAGAACCAGGCATAAAAAATTGCAGGAAGACTCTAAAAGATATATTATTCAGAAGCACAGAGGCAGATGAAATTCAAAAGAGTCGCACAGTGATGCACGTAATTAAAAAAAATAACAATCTTAGCTTTTTAGAATCATAGAATGGTTTGGGTTGGAAGGGACCTTAAATAACATCAGGTTTCATGGGCAGCGACACCTTCACTAGACCAGGTTGTTCAAAGCCCCATCCAACACAATATCCCATGAACAATTCCAGGGATAGGACATCCACTACTTCTCCAGATGACCTGTTCTGCTGCCTCACCACACCTTGCAGTAGAGAATTTCCTCCATATATCTAATTTAAACATACTCTCTTTCAATTTTAAACATTCCCCCTTGTGATGTCACAACATGTCCTTCTAAAATGTCCCTTTCCAGCTTCCTTGTAGGCCCCTTTAGGTACTGGAAGGCTGAAAAGAGATCTCCCCAGGGCCTTCTCTTCTCCAAGCTGAAAAACCCCAGCTCTTTCAGGCTGTCTTCATAGGAAAAGTGCTCCAGCCCTCTGATCATCTTTCCGGCACTCCACTGCACTCACTCCAACAGGTCCAAGTCCTTACATTTGTGATGCCAGAGCTGAACACAGCACTCCATATGGGGTCTCCTGAGAATGGAATAGAAAGGTAGAATCTCCTCCCTAACATTTGGTCGTGGTTCCACTGATGCAGCCCAGAATGCACTCAGCAAGTGCACATTGCTGAGTCACATGGAGCACAACACCACCCCAAGTCCTCCTCCTCAGGGATGCTGTCAATCCGTTCTCTGCACAGCCTGTATTAGTGCTTGGGACTGTCCCAACCCAGCTGCAGGACCTCACACTTCATGAGGTTCCCATGGGCCCACCTCTCAAGCCTGCCAAGATCCACATAGAATGTACTATTAGCAAACCACTACCAGTTAGGATACTTAGGGAGTTTAATAGTTTAGGTTCCATGAAAATACCGGTTTCTAGAATACTCTAGCTATTTGAAAAGCAAATTAGATGTCAGTCTTTTGTGGTGAGTTGACCTTGACTGGCTGCTAGGTGTCAACCCAGCCATTCTCTCCCTCCCCCTCCTTAACAGGATGGAGGACAGAGGAAGAAATCAGCTGGAAAAGCATTTGGTTTGAAATAAAGAGAGGGAGCTCTCTTACTGATTATTGTTATGAGAAAAATAAACTCAACCACTTTTCAAGGAAAAAGGGGAGGATATGTTGTTTTCTGTTGTTCCCCATTTATTCAGCTTTCACCTCAGTATCAGGGAAGAAATGGGACTAAAGTTGCTTTCCCTGGGTAGTGCAGAGGTGCTGAAAACAATTTGTTGCTTCTGTAATTCCTCTGAGAAGTGATTACTTGAGAACTAAGCAGCAATGAAGGAATAAGTACAGTTGCAAACACTGCAAGCAATCGCACACACAGTCAAATTGCATCTTTAGAGGTTACAACATCAAGATCTACCCTCTGCAGAAAAAAAGACCTCAGATTAAATAGGTTATTTGATGAGTAACTTCTGGTTACTTATGCAATGCATAGAAGAGAATGCAAACCCAGCAACAAGGCCTGTGGGAGAAAACAATATCTCCTCACACTTCATGCTGTTCTTCTGTTGAGCTTTGATTTAGTCTATATGAGAAATCAGCAGCAGTATGACCATCCTCCTGAGCACAGCCACATTATAATTCCATAACATTTTCTTTTAATCTTAGTATCATAAGGTAGATGGGAAGTCAGACTCATTTTGATGACCCAGCCACTAATTTTGTGTGACAGACATCATATTATTTAAACCTATCAGCTTCTGCTTTTTTTCTTAGTGTGATTATAGGTCAGTATCTTACCTCATATTAGTCAAGCTTAACTTACTATTTGTAGTTTCTACTGGAAAAATTATTTCAAACATGACTTACATTTCTCTTTTTACCTATACACATCAGGGAACTCTACAGTCCAGTGTCTGATACCCAGCTAATAAAGATTAATGGATTCATTTACCAGATTGTTAGAATGTAATTAAAATGCAAATGATTGGTTTCTGTTGATTGTTCAATATCACATACAATTAATATGGGGACATGTACACTTTCTTGTGTTTTTTGTAGTGTTCATCTGAAAAGCTTGTGGAATAGAGGAAAAATCTGGGCTTTTTTCCCAAATAGTTAGATGGATAACAGCACTTAAAAGGTAGCAACTGTGAGCTGGAAATGAATTGGAGAATTGTGAGGTTTAGAACCACTAGATGCAGGAATAAATACAAGATGGAAAGAATAATTATTAGATAGAATTGTTAAGAGAAAGGTATTTTTGCAAATGGAAGAGAAAAAAAAATTAAAAACTTCCAGTTCATAACAGCTAGGTATAAAAATTTTGATTCTGAATTTGCAAAACTTCATTTAATATGTTAATCTTTGCCTGAACCTCTTGCAGAGTCTGGCAAAGACTTTGGAAGATTAAGTCCCAGATAAGTCAACTAAATGGTTGCAGCTATGGACTCTTGAGCCAAAGTCTGGAGGGCTCATTTTGTCTAGCAGCTATTGAGGTCTACCCTGAATGTAATATATTCCCCCTCCCCGCTTCTGGTTTTTTTTCCTAAAGTTCTTCAGACTTCCCTTCCCTTCCCTTCCCTTCCCTTCCCTTCCCTTCCC
>VZRF01012837.1:843691-883199 GCA_013396875.1 Vireo altiloquus | reverse complement strand
TTCCCTTCCCTTCCCGCACCTTCCCTTCCCTTCCCTTCCCTTCCCTTCCCTTCCCTTGGTACTGCCTAGTTCTACTCTTCTGGGAAATTGAGAATAATCACTTGTTCACCTAAAATTGTGTCTGCCAGGTAGAGGCAGTAATACTTCCATCACTTGAAGGACATTTACCAGTATCTCTGAAGTGTTTAATCCGAAAGAGCCATAAAGATACTTGATTATTTTTTTTAATGTAACATGCATACAACTTTAAATGTGAATATTCCAGTTTACAATATTTTTAACATTTTTTTTTTAATTTAAAATACTATCTTAGAAGATGGAGAAAGAATGATAGATTCATAGGATAACCTTAGTTAGAAGAGACCTCTGAAGGTCATCTTGTCCAACCTCTCACTAAAAGCAGCAAAGCATAATAAATGTCATTTTCTGTGGTCTTAAAAAGTTATTTTGATAGTTTAAAAAAGACAGAAAGTAGAATGTTAGCAGAATGCTTTTGGAGTTTAATCATTTAATTTTTGGACTTGAACAATGAATAAATTATTGTATCTCCATATCTTTATAAAATGGAAAAAAATGTGACATACAGCATGTATACAATTACTAATACTATTTTATTGGAGAGAAAAATTCTCCTAAAGGCAAAAGTAGAACCCCTCCACTAAAACCCTGATGGCAGAATGCAAAGTAGTGTGCAGATTTGCTGAATATAATGTATAATAAATATTACAATCATTTACACCCTTGCTAACAGAGAATGAAGTAAAGAATTTTCCCTTTCCTATGAAGATGTTCTCGCTCTGTGTAAAAGGGATCTACACTGCACTAGTTCTTTTTCTTGCAAGATTGCAGCTGATGAGGAGTTATGATGCTTTTTAATTTGAAACTCCATATCTGCACATTGTAGTTTATCTAAAGACAACAAAATTTCAAACCTCATCATCTCCACTGGAAGAGAATAATTTATGTTTTGTCACTCTCATCTTTAAAACCTATTTTTAGCATTAATAATGTTTTTTACACATTTAGCTGTTTGTCTAGTATACTCCTCTAAATATGGCAATATAAGTTCACAATCTATTTACAGTCTTAGAAAATAGTTTTCTTTTCTAGAAACCTTATTTTATTTTTCAGGTATTTTGTACAGACAATAATCCCTCTATTTTGACTTTTAGTGGTTTGGTTTTCTTTACTATTGTTATTATGTTTTATTTCAGAGAGGAGTTTGTGGATTAAAAATGTTTTTCTCTTTTGTGTGCATTTCACTTCTTGAAACTGCAGACAACCGAATAAAGCAGCTTTCACCTGTTTAATTACCCATGTCTTCTTTTTCTCTGCACAGCAGTCTTATCAACAAAAGCCAATTACGAAACCCAAATTTGACTGTCAGGCGAATATTAAGAATTATGAAACAGTGCTGCAGGATGACTGTCTTTTTGTGACATCCTGATTTGCTTTCTAGTGGTTTAAGTACCTTTCTCCCCCTTCAAATTGTGCTATTTGTAAAGGTTAAATTCTCACGTGAATCTGAGCACAGTGTAAGAGAAGTTCAAAATTATTCTACTGTTTCATCTGAAGTAATTTCAACATTAAAATGACTCAGATTTAAAATGCAAATGTATTTAGTATCATCTGTGAATTAATTCAAACAGAAAGTGACAGTTTCATTATAGCCTTCACTAAGAATTTATGTCTCAAAATTTTTGAAAGCAAAGCTGTGTAAATCCAGATTTAAGAGAGTCTTACACCCCAAAATATAATGGCAGCAAAGAGTACATTGACAGTGTGTTCCTTGGTGCTTTATAGCTGTTAAACTAAAGATGTGAAATAGAAATATGCAAACACAATATGCCACTTGTGTTAAATTACTCCTAAATTATGACTACATCTGCATACTCCTATTTCTTAGTGAATATATCCTGTCTACTAATTTTAGGTGGGTTTGATGTTTAATACCCACAAAAATTACTTAAACCCCCCATAATACAGTTCAAGATTATCCTTAAATTTCAACCCCTCCACTGCACAAGAAGGTACATATTCTAAGGTGGCTGATACTACCAGCAAATCTATCTGGATGGTGTTAAAGTGCTGTGACTAACAACTAGATCTCTCCTACTTAGTCACAAGCCCAGTCCTTCATATCCCCTCCATTTAAATAATTATATCAGCATTGGAAAGTATCTCGGATATACCATTATTGATTAAAGCTAATATTATTTCCACAGTAGATCTACTGCTTTGTCAATTTTCCAACACTTGTTTTGACATTTCTTTGATCTGCCTCCTCCTTCACATGACATCAAAAAGAGAGACAAAGAGTCTCAAAGATCAAAGAAATAGGTGAACAAAGAACACTGGAAGGGAAGAAGAATATTTTCTCTCAAGATCTCACCATTAGGCTTTGTAAACAGAGTATGCATGATACAGCAAGTTCAGTAAATCAGAGGATTGTCTTAGAAATAAAAGCTAAGGAGCTCATGTAAACAAGGTTCATATTTTCTCATATTGATCTGAGCCACTGAAAGAAGTAACCAAATGCATGTAGAATGAACTTCTAAACTAATTAATTTTATCTGTCCTAACTTAATAAGATAAAATGTTTTGATGAACTCAACATAGAAAAGTAAATACCTCCAGAACACAAGTTGCAGAAATACTTCAGGTAATGGCAATGCCATCGAACGTATCCATGACATCTTTAGCCTGGCACAGCAGCACTGTGGTGGCTGTCACAGCCCAGGTCTGGCTGACACTGCAGTAGCACAGAAAACATATAAACTCTCACTAACCCTACAGCCCAGGGAGCCCAATTCGCTACAAGAGAGGAGCTCCTGCAGCATACACAACCCACCACTTTCTGGGGCAGCTGCACAGCTGTGGAGAGTCTTGGAGCAGCTACAGCCTGGTCAGCGTCCAGTGCCTTGAGAACATGCATGACCCAGTCGGGAGTTGGGCATTCCCTATCCAACCCCATAACCAATTGTATCAGCCTGCAGAGGGAGGCTCCAGGGTATCAAAGACAGAAACACTCAGGACAGATCATGGGGAGAAGGCAAGAGGGTTCTCCACACACCCAGCATATACAACCTGTGGGCAGGCCCACCTTGCTGCCCTTCTTCTGCCTCGTGCCATCTCCCTGAAAGACATCACCGACTCCTAAAAGTGCTCATATAAGACTCATTGAACTGTTCTGGTGTCTGAGTCCATTCAGTCTACTCACTGCTTGCTCATCGATGGTGACAAACATTTGATCATTGAGGGTGTAATCCAGCTAGATCAGGTGTCTTCCCTGATAGGTTATCCACCAACAATATAAAAAACTAGTCTTTAATATGTAGGAAAATATTTTATCTTAGAAAAGTGGGAATAAAGAAGGAAGGAAGCAAGCAAGCAAGCTGGCTTTCCTTTAGTCTTGTATCCATTAATAAAAATCACAAAGACACCAAATTGTATTTTAATATTGCTCCATTAAATCATTGTGTCAGATGAATCAGGTACAAACAGAAACTTGCGGAGAGAGAAAGAATCACTTTCTTCTATGGACATAGAGACCATACTAATTCTTTCATATTATGAAAAACCAAAAATGGTTGACTATAATCTTAGATGTCATCTAGATGCTAAATAACTGATCATCTGGAAACAGAAGAGCTGGAGTCCTATTTTTAAAAGTGCTAACACAGAAAAATAAATGAGAATAAATATTGAATTATGCAAAAAGAAAATATTACTCTTAATATTTCTGTCCTCCTAATTTAATAATTTATTACCAAGCACAGAAAAGAAAAAGGCATCTGTCTCAGAGATGAACATTCCAGTGAAAGGAATCTTTACTATATATACATAATTAAAATGAAATTCAATAGAGTCTCATAGTGATCGCAAACTCGAATTAAATAAACAAATTGCAGCAGTCAGAGTGGTGTCAGCTAGAACTACTTTTACAATTTTGCTTCAGTCCTGTATACTTGTTTCAAACGTTCTTGAAAAAGAAAGTTTTATTCTCGAAGTTATACAGAGTTGTGTTCTTGGAGCATGTGTCATCAGGAAAAATAATGGATCATACCTTTCCCTAGACAAGGTGAATTCTTACTGATGTTATATTTTTGGCACTCTATGTTAACTTAGCAAATGAGATGTTGTCTGAAACATATATAAGATTTATTGTCATGTTATCTTCTATGTCTTTCAGAAAATATAGCAATTTAAATGGAAGTCAATATTTTTGTCAAACATATCTTCCTCATTTTTTCTTTTATCTTCTGCTTCTTTCTGTACTTGTGGGTTTTTGTTTCTTTCCAAGGAGCATCATATTCACAGTAATGCAGGAATTAATTATCTTACATATTTTTTATTGTACTATAAATACCAGAGAAAGACAACATAAAATTGTTACAGATAGCCAATTAAAAGGGGAAAAGAGGTTTAGAACAGCACGCTGACAGGTTAAAGAAAGACAGGTTAAACCTAGGCAAAAAAAACCCCGACACTTTTAGGATATAGAATGTTTTATTTACATTACTATTTTATTTTAAATAATAAAACATAGTACTTCAAAGACTAGATTTTACTTAAACATGTTAAGTTTTTTTCCTTTTTTGTTATTTTAAAAATAACAAAATTCCCACTGATTTTAATTTAATTTTCTCCGTGTTATCCTGTGGTGAGAATGATAGGAACAAGATAATTTTACAGTTCAAACTTTCTTAATCCTTCCTTCCCAGTGCTAGAGCAGTCACATTTTAATAGTTTTTACAGCAAAGGCCTCCAGGGATGGATTTTATTCAGATAGTTCCATTTCTCATCTCTTTTCTCATGGCTGAGGGGCACAAGATAAAGTATGGAAGGTACCAATGCAAAACAGGTGACCAGGTGGGAGTAAAAAAAAGGATGCATATAGTAAAATACTTTTGTGAATTCTTAAATTTTACATCTCCTTCTGTCTGTATGAGGTGAATACCTACTGCTTGACATTAAACTATTTTTGGCACTTGGATTTTGATCAAGTATCAAGACTGAACTTCTGTTAATGTGAAGTAAGGTTTCACAAGAGGTAAGAAGACAGAGTAGTCTCTATGAACAGATTTACTCGTGATTACATACTCTGTCATCTGCATTTACAAATTTCAACACCCAGGGTAAAACAGTTTAGGAAAACTAGCTTATGTCTGTTTATGTCAAGATTGGAACCTGTGAACATTCCTGCCTGTGTCCAACAATTCCTCCATTTGACTCTGGTCCCTATCTCAGTTATTCCAATATGTTAGTCAGATGTTGGAAATAGAGGGAGTATTTGTTAATCTTGAGTTTTTATTAATGGCCAATAAAGATTAAGAGGAAAAAAAGAAAAAAAAAGAAGAAACAAAGACACATAAAAAATTAGCTATGTATTTAGCTTCAGTTCACTGAAGCTTCTCTTTAGGTTTGGTTTGTTTTTTTTTTTTTTTCCCTAAATGTATCACTAACCCAAATATGTTTCTGGGCAAAGCCACCATCTTCAGTGAAAAAAATAACTTTGAAATAGACACTAAAATTGTTAGCAGGGAAAGCCAAAGATGGGACTGACAAACCGAGACTGGGAGTAAATGTGGAGTTAAACCTTTACCTGTGTTTTGTGGCAAGCTGTTTTTGAAAGGAATTATGTCACATGTGTGCACAGAAGATTACTTAAACACAAGTATGAACTCTCAGTGACCATAGTGGTACTTCAGCATTTGTTTTACCTTTTTTTCCTGACTGTGTTATACACACTGCTGGGACATCACATGGAACAGCCGTATGGAGGTAAAAATGTTTATTTGAAAAATTCATTTTAGAATCTACTAATATAGAACTGTACAAAACAAATTTTATTTACAAAACTGTGTTTTCCTTGCTTTGTTTTAAATACCAGTCCTACTTCTATCAGAAATTTGATCTCAAGAGTTTTGCACAAGAATGATTAAGGAAAAATATATTTGTGATTAGTTTCTCCTAATGCATTTAAATTACAGACTCATTTTGTCTAAAAACTTAACGATTCTATTAATTTTAAAAGCATTTTAAACAGTTTTCAATTTTGCTCAAAATATGATTTGCCTACTTTATGCCTTTATAGAAGACTGCATTAGATGTGAAAGAGTTAGCATATCTTCTTTAAAAAATCCCAAATTCAAACCAAAAAGAATTAGACTTTTTTTCTTTGTTCGCATTGATCAGAGGTACTCAAATTATATTTTACTTAACTACCTAATAAAATGAATCATCTTTCCCATTTAACACCCTGAGTATTTCCCACTTACAATATTATCTCCTCTTGTTTCTTTCTATGAGCTGAGCAGCCAAATTTGTATCTGCATGACAATTCATCATCCATCAATTATATGGTGCACTATACACAAAGTTGGTGATTATGAGTTAATTGAATTTTAGCTTTGTTTTTTGACAGCCCAATCTCGCTTCATCAATTTACATCCTGTAGTAAAAGTTTTCAAGAGTAGTTTCTTGATCAATAGTGAATCTTCAGTAGCTAAAATGAAAGGAAAAACCTTTAAACCAGGCATGGAAACTTGATAGCCTTTTCAATGTGGAGCTACCCTTTGTTTTCTGTTACTCAGGTGCCTTTTAATCCCTGATTGACTGGATATATATCAAGAATTTAGATTTGATTATGTGGGACATAAAAATAGATTTTTGCTTCCTTATGAAAGTTTTGTTTTCTTGCTGTTTAATTATTTTTCAACAGCCTGTGTTCTCAGCCTACCTTATAGATGAAGCAGTCAGAGTACCACAGTGCATAACAATAAATGTATTTGTAATTATGCATGCACTTCATGAAGTCAGCAGTCTGATGTTCAACTTGGAATTAAATCAGCTTAAGGGTAATGGGTTGCCTTTGATTTAATTCAGAAGAATAATTCACTTAATACTTTCCCAACCCAAAAGCTCATTCTGAAAAAGTCATTAACAAGTAAGGAGAAACACCTTTATCACATGAGACTGCTGATTCTGTAGCCCAAGAATTCCTTAAAATCATTCAATCTGTTAAACAGACATCCCAATATAAAAAGACAAAATAAAGCCTTCTTGTAGTAAAAAAACATAGCACGCTTATTTTAGCCATGCAGTCTTCCATACAGGAACTAACTAAAACAAGGTCTTGAGGCTATCATAAAGAACTTTGTGTACTAAATTTAACGTGTTACTCATTTATGAAAAATTATTCCATAATATCTTTAAAAATCCATGGTGACAGATCTCACTGAAAGACTTTCAGAATGGCAAGTAGTCTCTATTAATGAAGCTCAGGCATTATTGCCTTAATTCATTCGGAGAAAAATTGATTCAGCAGGTCCTGTCAGACATTACTGGAATTTAACCTGGCTCAGTATTTACCTCTATGCAATTCAGGATAACATTCTAACTTGAAATCCAACTATTTAATCAGAATCCACTGAATTAAAGAGCTCCCAATCAATCTAAAGTACTTCTAACACTAACACCAGCTGGGAATTGCCTCCAAGAATAAATGGATGTAATTCCCAGCTGCTAGTAGTGCTACATATAAATCATTCAAAGTTTATATTGATAGAAGTGGCCAAGTTATATACAATGCACAGCTTCATGCCCTAATTATCTCACAGTGCCAATTTGCAATGCCAGAGTTTCAAATATCCCTGAGTTCAGGAATGACTAGATGATTTTCATATAATTTATGCAAAAGTCACTTTTCAAATTATCACAACATAGGGAGGTCCTTAGAGAATAGCTTTTAGAAGAAGAAATGTGGATAAATAATCTTTTTTGAATACACCAGGAACTCAACAGTAAATAGATTTTAAGGGAAACACATGTAGTTCAAAATTAACTCATTTGAAGGATGAAGAGAAATACAAAAACTTTTGAGCAAATGGTATCAGGAGGCAGTTATTCAAAATAAAAAGGAGGCTGCAAAAATGGAACAGATGAATGTAAAATAATGTTTCTTCTTTCACTGTTCCTCTTAAAATGTTTATGATTCAACAAGAATAGAACAAGAATTCTTATATGCTTACATAATATCAAGTAAAATTTTCGCAGTAAAGGGATATTGAAGCTTCTTTTTAATATGAGAGTGTTTTGGTTTGGTCTGGGTTGTTTTTATTTTTTTCAAATAAAATGTCCTTTTTCTCTCATTCTTGGAAGGATTTTTCTTGCATGCTGTTAATCCGAAAAGATATTTCATTCAAAGAAGATTATGCAACCAAGTAGATAATAAAATTACCCTTCTGCCAATCTTCTCTCTTGTCCTTTTCATACTTTTCAAACTTTCCTTTTTGTCTATCATCATTACGGTTTAAAGGACACAGATCTCTCTTTCTATACTACAGACATGATGTAATATTTTTTATTAGGTATACAGTAGAACAAAATATACAATTTTTTTTTTTTTTTTACATATGTAGGTAACACTATATCTGAATATTTGCTTATAAGCTAATGAAATATTTGCAAAACTGTATTCAGGGAGATGTGCGTGCCAGTTAGATTTCATGTTTTTAAACGAAAAAGGTAAAGTTTAGTTTAAAAAAATAAATAAAAAAAATAAAAAAGAAAAGAAGTGTTGATATGGTGAGTTGTTGACCTCCTTCCTCCTCTGGAGGGGTTTACGTGCCCGGATGCTGTGTGAGGGCAGTGCCGGGGCAGGGCATGGCTGAGTCCCTCAGGCACGGGCGGGCGGGCAGAGCCCCGGGGAAAGCCTGGCCAAGGGAGGGCAAAACGCTGCCCGGCAGCCAGGGCTGAGCCGGGGGAGCCCTGCGAGAAACAGCCCTGCCAGCCCCGAGGGGACAGCGGGAGGGGAGCAGAGACACGGCAGGGATGGCCCTGCGGCCAGGGAGAGAGCCCAGCGGGACTGGGCTTCCCCTGCGGACACCGGGAAGGACTCGCCCACAGGAAAAAGCCTGAGGAGGAAGGAGCGGCTGAGATGAGCTGTTACAGAGCGCCTACAGCCCCTCCTCTGTCCCGGGTGCCCTCCTTGGGGGAGAATGTAGAGGAACCAGGAGTGAAAAGTGAAGCTGAGCCTGGGAATGGGATGAAGAAATATGATTTTATATGTCAGATGTGTAATATCTGTCTGTTTCCCACTACCTGTAAATATTTAGTAAGTTGGTAATAAATTCATTTTCCCCAAGTTGAGTCCAATAGTTGTAGTAAGGAACCTTCCAGTCTTTATCTTGACCCAGGAGCTTTCTTGTTCCACTTCAAAGTATTCCATCCCCTCTTCCTGCTGAAGGTAGAGGAGAGACTAAGCAACCAGGTAGGAGCTCAGTTTTTAGCCGAGCTTAACCCACCATGCCTTCCTTCTTTGAATTAGGTGTAATTCCTTTCAGATAGCACAGATTTGTCGTGAATATTACTACTAAAAATTATTTACACCGTAACAATGAGGCTGGGGCAGTGTGAGTTCTGTTTGGAACATGTGAGTCAATTACCAACATAAAATGAAAGATGAGGGTCATAAAGGGTTAATTACATTTTAGCTTTGCAGATCACAGGGCTTTCTTTTCCACTTATGGCTTATTAATAGTTGTCCAGTTAAAGTGCAAGGTGATTTGTACACTGCAGTATAAAATCTCCATTATGAACTTTGATTTGGTGCTGAGAGCACCTGAGTTTTAAATAGGTGTTTTGAAACAGTTTTCAGAAATGCATTTTATTATCTACTAGGTGAACAAAAAAGACATTTGAAGCTGCAGTGAATTGTGTTCAAAACAACTAAAGGAATAGTTTTTGCATGATCACAGCTTTTGTAACAAAAGGGTCAAATGTCAGAAGAAATTAAATATGACATTTGATTGAAGAAGGGCAGGGAAGGGGCTTGAGCTTAAAGTTTCTGCAAGGTCAAGGAAAGTGGAATCTGACATCTGATTAGAAAAAAAAAAATGCTTCCGAATGGATGCACTAGTATCCTCAAAGTACCTGACAAACCACTGTCTGAGAATGGACAAATCTTTCTGGAGTGATCAAGAGAGTAAAGCAGTTTTTATGATTTCTGTAATCCCAGACTTATTTACAACATAGAAAAACTTAAGCATGCATGAGAAAGGAAAAAAGTGGTGATTAATTCAATTTGCCTGAGTATATGAAACCATCTTGCAGTTCAACACCATTTAAATAAATAGAATGGCATTTGGTGCTTTGGAAATGGAGTTCAATCTTATTGGAACTTATACTGACAACAACCACGTACAATGTGACATCAATCTTCTTTTCTCCTTTGTCTCATTATATTAGAATAGGCAAAAAGAGTTATGAGTTCACACAATATGAAATAATGTGATATGCTATCAGTTGATATCACAAAACTATCCTTTTCTTAAATGGGGAGAGATAGAAGTAAATAAAGAATAGCAGCCAGAAGCAATTATGTAAAACTCTGAGCAGTATTCCCTAGAGAGAAAGATATATACATTTTCCTGTCTAGTTCCATTACATGTATTCATTTCAAAACTAGACACTTTCCAATACAAACAGAGCAAATTCAATTTTGTTCAAACAACATTCCCTTCTAACACTTCATATGCCAAGTGAGAAATGCAACACAAAGCCTTGAACAAATTAAACATCTCTTTTAAGAATAATGTAAATGCTATTAATTTACTTTCAGTAATGGGAGTTTTTCTGATTCGCTGCATGACTGCATTTGGATCTTGCAAAAAATAAGCTGTTTGTTTCAACCTTAAATCTTGTTTGTGTACAAAAAGATTTTGTCAAACTCATGAATGTCAAATAATAGATTGTAAATACAGTGTTAAGTGTTTTCACAAAGATTTATGCAGGCTTAAATAAAAAGGGAAAAGATAGGAGTAGGTGAATCTGTCATATGTGCCTTCGCTGAGATGGAGCAATATGGCAATTTTATTCAACTTGTGGGATCAACTGGACAAACATCCTCAAAAAAAATCTGCTAGATACATGTATACAAATACACATACACTTTTCACATATCTGCTACACATGAATGGTGGTTGCATCCCTGCTTGATTGAAGATGAGATATGCAATGTACTTATTGACCATTGTAGAGAAGGCACTGAATGAAGGAAGGAAGACTTAAATAAGGCATTAAAATTTTATTTATATGCATCTATTTGCAAATTTATGATTTGATAAAGAGGAAAAGCCTTGGAGGAATTATCAGATGAGAAGGTGAGCTTGCAAGGAACAGGGGAGAAAGGTAGTATGACCAGACAGAGACAAAGGTGCCAGGTCATTTACTTGGAGTTTGATATTGGGCTTCTGTGTTTTAAATTAGGATTTTCCACTGCAACCTAAGGAAGGGAAAGACCAAAAGTGTTAAATAACCAAAATGGGTGAGTATGAGTCATGTGTACAATATGGAACTGAAAATTTGAAGTGATCCTGATCCTGAAGTATGTCGAGTATATAGACATGAACAGGGGCATTAATGTGATAAAATAAAAGGCATTGCTGTGACCCTAAAAGGGACACTGGACAATTTTGATAAACTGGGTTCAAGAAGATACATTTAAACAGGAAGGGAGGAAGAGACAATAGATCTCAGCATGATGAGTATAGAGAATTCCATTAATGGAATGAAATGAAGAAAATTCAATTTATTCATCTTGGTACAATAAACTTAAGAGGGAATACTTCTCTGCCTAAACACAGCAGAATATAGCTGCTGGAAAGGACACAAACTATTCAAATCCAAGAACCTACTGACATGGAAAGAATGGTTGTAGAGCAGTCAATCTGTATGAGTGGAAGAGGTAGAAGAGTGGTCTAGCTCTAACATGGACATGGTTTTCTTTAATATGAAAGAACAAAACCCCGTGATCTAATTCTATTTTCAAATACTTCCAACATCCCTATAATTCATGTTAAGAAGAAACTAATTAGGATTGTGCTGAAGTCTGTATCCATTAGAAAGATACAAAGAAATTGACAGGGGTATACAACCTGATGGTTTGCAAAGAAAGGGAGAATATTTCTTTTGTTATCTCTATCCTCTAATAGGCAAGAGGATAAAGAGGGACACCCTGTGAAAGTATGATATTAATCCTTGAGGCAATAAGGCTGCAGGGACATATCAGTCAAAGAAACAAAAGGACATAACAGTATCTGCAGAGAGTCAAGCCAAGACTGTGATTAACAGCCTAAGTCTGTGGAGTATAAGAATACTTATAATACAATATTGGAGTGTATAATGATACTTACATGTTTATATTGTACTTATATATACATTTTTGTATATATTGTTATAACTTTCAGGCATTTTTTTCTCCAAATCATTTCTAAGCACTGAGCAACTTTGAATGATTTTTTTTTTTTTGTTCATAAACATATTCAGGATCCTTTTAAACTCCATGAAGTTTATCAATATTGATAGCATCCTATGTTTGTTATTTCCAAGACTGACTTAAAATCTCTGGCACAGACTACTTCTTTTGCCTTGTTCTGAATTTACTACTTTATAAATCCCTTTAATTCTCCCTGATTTTTCCATTAAAACAGGGAAAAAGCAATAAAACCCTGCACACTTTTATCCCTGTTTCTCATTATATCTATAGATGCTTCCAATATTCCTCTCATTTATTTCTTTTACAGGCTGAAGTACTCTTTCCTTAATTCTCTCTTACACAGAAGTCTCTTACCTTGATCATTAATCAATGTAATCCCAGGGAAACCATCACACATAGCTCCTACACTGAAGTTCAGAGATATAGTCCATGAGATATTTTGAACATGACTCTAAAGCAAAACAGAAGAATCATATTTTGGAGCTCGATGACAATGTAAATTTTTGAGGACTCTGTAATTTGCAGACTTCCATAAAATCTCTTAAATACAGAGCAAATATTTGGGGTCATAATGCAGAATCAACATTTCAGAAACTAACGAGTACTTCGTAAGGACTTCTCTTCTGTGTTGTTCTTTGTTTTCCATACTGCAAAGGAAGGCTACTCAGACCCTTAGCATAAAGACAGACTCATCCTTTTCTGACTCTGAACATTTGGCCAAATTAGGTGCCAATACATCATAATGACACAACGAGGACACATCTCTACCAATGTTTTGTTACATCAAGACAAACACTTCTTAACCGTGACAGCACCTGTTGCAGTAAATTAAACATCAGGGGAAGCCCTGGATGCCATCAGAACCAATAGGGAAATGCAATGTGACACTAAGAACCACAAAGACATAATCCATTAAATTGTCCCACGATCCTTCTTTCAAAAAATGCCAGAACAGAGTTAGTTAGAAGATGCAGTACTTTCACAACTAGCCCAGAGAACATATGTAAGTGCTGAAATATTTAATAAATAGCTTTAGATTTGTTCAGTTTGTAACAGTATTTGGCAAGTATAAGCAATAAAACAATGAATTAGCTCCTTGTCTTTATTATTCATCTGCTACTGGTTAAGCAGAAAACTCATAAATATATCTGGTGAAGTTGCATCCGAATTCCTATCTGAGATAATGTGCTATTTTAGCAGGTCTTTTAGACAAATAAATACTGCAGAGGACTATTAATCTCCAGCAAAACATCTGATCTGAGTTACTGAAAGCTAGAAGTGAAGTGTTGTGTGATAACCTATAGAGTGATGAGCTTAGTGGGATTTGAAATACCTCAGTATGCTGTTTGTTATGAAGATACATTGTTATTTCAGCGATGAATAAGCTGCATCCCATGATAAAATATCAAAAGAAGCCTCAATTATGTGAATAGAGGAAAGCTCACTCTATTACCATACATAAATTTAGACAATTTTTTGGCTCTTCTCAAGAGCGTCCTTAAAGTTACAGGCCTGAATTTCTCCATCTCACCAAAGAACATATCTCTGAACTGAAATAATTTGTTCACCAACAATATTGATATTATGAGGATTTTTTTACAAGAAAGATCTTGTCTTCCAGGCTTTAGCAAAAGCAGTTGATTTAAACATCTCTCTATGAGCGTGAATAGAGAGACAGACAGAGAGAGACTACAGCATGTTCCCATGCCTCAGATGAACTTTCTCCTGTTCTAGTCAGCTTGTGTCTGGAATAGAACAGTATCTTCTTAAGAAGACACATGTCTTTGGTCACAGCATGGCACAAATGTATTTGTGAGCTCCTAAAACAAAGTGATTTAAATATCGAATTAGCAGAAGGGACTTCAGCAAGGCAGCACCCACATTTCCCCTCATTACTTTGCACAAAGGTATGTATTTTTTAAAGATAAAACTAAAAGGGATTTTACACCTTCTAACAGCTGCTAAATGCAGCAGGCCAATAGGTGGGAGGCTGCCAGTTGGCTGTTCCCAGGTCCCCACAGACATGCATTCACAGCCACACACCCTCACAGCCACAACCACCCACATCACATGAACATACATATGCACAGAGAGCTGCACAGACAGCAAGCACGGCATTCACACAACCACAAACAGCACTAATTACCTCATCCTGTTCTGCTCTCAGGCTGCTCAAAACGGAGCCTCTCAGGGGAAAATACACACGTGTATAGGATATGGGTCCCTGCAGCAGCTGGTCTATCCAATAACTGCGTCCTCTGATGTCTTTTGCGTGTGCAAACTCTTGAGCCCACACCCCGATCCAGCTACTGGCACTCAGACCTCCTCTCTGACGAGGTTTTTAGGACATTACACTTCCTTTGCGGGTGTGTGGATGGGCCTTTTGTAACAACCTAACAACACTTTGCTTTTTGACATAATTTTTCCATCAGCCCTGGGCATCCTGCTGATAAAGCTGATTTTTTTTTGCTGGCCAGTCTTCGCGTACGAAGATCCGGGGGAGGCCTCTTTCCGATAAAGCTGATATCCTGCTGATAAAGCGTCACACATTGCAGAGATGTGTGGTTGTTTCTTAACTACAGAAATTGATGATGAGTGTCTCCCAGCTCTAGGATCTTCATGGTTTTAGACTGATCCCAGGTTCAGTCTTGTAATGAATACATCTAGACAGTCTAGCTGAAGGCAGAAAGTAAATTCACCAGCTATTATTTCTTCACACTGTCTCTGCAAGGCTTAATATCCCTCTCATAATTTCTTTTTGTTAGTTTCTCTTGGACAAATTCCTTTGATTTAATACTACTCAGCCAAGCAGTATAATACTACACAGTTTAAAACAAGGCACATAAAGCATCTCCAAGGTCATTATTGCCCTCTTTACCCAATAAACCTTGCCTTCTTCAAGTTAAATTGTGAAAGAGATAAAAAGAGCATTCTGGTTTGTATATACAATACTTTGATTTTTTTTAAAAAATATTGCCTTATTTTTCAGAAACTAGAAAATTCAAAAACCACTGCACTTTATTCATACTCAAGCCAAGTGAGTTCTCCCTTTCCCAATAATGGGGTTTTAAGCTAATAATTAAGCCAACTTTCCTTTGAGGATTCGTCTTTATACCAGCTGCCAGGATAACCATAGTTTGTGTCAAAATTCCAAGAAGGGTATTGTTCTATGCCTCTCTCCATATTTACATTTATTAAGAAGCATCAGCCATTGAAGTTCATTTATATTTTTCTGCTTCTGCTCCTATTTCTTGAAGATATCCTAAGAGAAAATCTGCCAATAGAGGACTAAACATTTATTTGGAAAATAGGGTAGAATTGTGTCTTCACAACAAGTCTTAAAGCCCCAATCCAAGATAGAACTGATATGTAAGAAGGAAGACATGCCTACAGGGGAGGAGTAGCAGCAGCACCATAGAATTTCTCCTCCTTATGTTAAGTTAGTCCACAAGAGCAGTCATAAACTCCAAGAAGCAGATACAGCCTAACAGCAACCTCATTCTAACCTGCAGTCAGTATTACTACTGCTAATAGAATGCATGTTTACAGAATCTACACCATTTTTTTTTCCCCATTATTTAGGGCACAAAGTATGGTGCTGACCCAACAAGCTTCATGAACCTGCAGTGGAAAAGATAATAAATTATCCCTTACTTGACATTTTATGTGAGTGATTACAGAATCATAGAAGGATTTGGGATGGGAAGGGGCTGGTGGGGATCATCTGATTCAAACCTCTGGTTGAATCAGGGCAAAGTTTTATTTTACTACCTTGAAGGGTATTTGAAAACATATTCTTTTTCCTTCTGGAAGGATACTTTGATTTTCTATCTTATTCCTTAAATAATGTCACTTATGACTAGCAATGAAATCTATGTTTTGCCATTAAATACTTTAATGAGGATTACTGTATAATCTTTTAATAGAAAAAGGAATTGTATTCAGCAGGTGAGGGGGAATTTTATTCTATGGTTAGAACCTGGACTCAAGGAAAGCAAACTTTCAGATCTTTGAAGAGTTACTCAACAGGACTCGCTGGAAAAATGCTCTCAGGGACAAGGGCACAGAAGAGAACAGGCAGATCTTTAAGCACTCCTTCCAGAGAACACAACAGCTAGGGAAGCCCAGACACAAGAAATGGGGCAAGGAAGGCAAGAGAATGGCATGGGTGAGTGAGGCCTCCCACCTTGCTACAACCTCCTGTCAGGTAGTTATAGAGAGTGACAGTGTAACCCCCGAGTGTGTGTTCTGTTCCGCTGTTCTCTGAGTGGAACACCCCAGCTCCCTCAGACAGTCCTCACAGGATTTACCCTTTAGACCCTTCCCCAGCTCTGCTGCCCTTCTCTGGAACTATTCCACCACCTCAATGCCTTTCTTGTAGTGAGGGGCCCAGAACTGGATGCAGGGTTTGAGGTGTGCCCTCACCAGTCCCACAGGGGGACTGTATAGGCGGACAATCCCTGCCCTGGTCCTGCTGCCCACACTATTGCTGATCCAGGCCAGGATGCCATTGGCCTTCTTGGCCACCTGGGCACAGCTGGCTCCTGTTCAACTGACTGTTGCACCTGTTAACCCCAGGTCCTTTTTAACTGGGTGCCTTTCCAGCCACTCTGCCCCCCGCCTATAGCACTTCATAGGATTGTTATGACACAAGGGTAGGACCTGGAATTTTGGCTTGTGTTGCCTCATTCAACTGGCCTCTACACATTGATCCAGCCTGTCCAGATCCCTCTGTAGAGTCTTCCTACTCTCTGGCAGCTCAACACCCCCACCCAACTTCATGTTGTTTGCAAATGAACTGAGGGCGCATTCAATCTCCCCATCCAGATCATCAGCAGAGAGATTTAACAAGGCTGGCCCCAATACTGAGCCCTGAAAACCACACTAGTGATCGGCTGCCAACTGGATGTAACTCCATTCACCGCCACTCTGGGTCTGGTTACCCAGACAGTTTTTAATTCCGTGAAGACTGCACCTGTCCAAGCCATGGGCTGACAGCTTTTCCAGAGAATGCTGTGAGACACAATGTCAAGGACTTTGCTGAAGTCCGGGTAGACAACATCCTTAGCTTCTCTCTCATCCATTAGGCAGGTCACCTGGTCATAAAAGGAGATGAGGCTGGTCAAGCAGGACATGACTTACATGAACCTATGCTGGGTGGGTAAGATCCCTTGGTTTTCCTGCATGTGCTGTGTGACAGCAGGCAGCATGATCTCTTACATAACTTTGCCAGTCACCAAGGTCAAGCTGACAGACTGACAGGCTCCCTAGACCTTCATTCCAGCTTGTCTTTGCCGGGGTCTTTGCGCCAAGAAGACTGACACAGAGCATAGGTGCATTAGAAGAAAGGAAGAAGAAGACCCTTTATTGCTCTCAGCCTTGGTTATTATACATTTTTGCCAAGCATAGGATTTTGTAACAATGATAGAGATTGGTTAACACACGGGAATTAACTAGTAACATAACTAATGATTGGTAGATTATTTTCAGTCTTAGGGAGTATACAGGAATCTCACAACTTTCCGTTATCAGGACAGCTCTATCACCAGATGTCTGTTGTTTCTGTTCTTGCCTACATGCTACGCAGTTTTTTTTACTTTGTTTCTCTTAATTTTGCACGTACAAGGTCAGTTTGCCCTTGGGTTTTCTTCTAAGGCATTCTTTTATAAAGTGGTTGCAAAGTCAGGGCTCCTGTGAGGCCCGCAACAGTCTTGTCGATGGGTGTCACATTAGCCAACCTCCAGTCGTCTGGGGCCTCCCTGGCTAAACAGGACTAACGATAAATGAAAATAAAAGTATTATGTAAATTAAATTAAAGAGAAGACTTTCTCAGTTCATAAAATCTGTGTATCTCAAAATTTTTCTGTTCAGGGGGAATTATGGATCAGAAATGAAAATCCAGAAAATTTATCCATCAGAAATATTTAATTTTTTTCATTTAGCCCTTGAAATAGGCTTGTATAAATTAAGTTTTATAGATACATTAAGTTAATTATTTAAATAATAAGCATACAATAGTACTGCAATGACAGCTTGACAAAAATATCCCTGAGTAAGTTCTAAGTTATGTTGACATACTCCTTGGCAAAGACAGATCTGTCCACAGGCTGTCTGAGCTGACTACTTAGAAGCCAGCTCCGAACACTAAATCAATATAGGGTTACAAACTGAAGCCCACCCCTTGTGCCTCAGTAAGAGACACAGTGGCAGAGTATCCTGTCTGGAAAACTAAATGACTGAGACACACGTAGAGGTGTTGTACAGAAGTTGCATACTTTTATGGAGGGTCACACATTATTTGGGAAGGTTTCCCAAATGCTACAAGTGAGAAAAGTTAATACAAATTATCTCATCGTGACCCAGAAATATCTGTTTCTGCTGATTCCTCCATAAAATGAAATTTTTTTTCTAAAAATTTCTAAAAAGAGCATATTTTGCAGGTGAGTTCAGGTCATAAATGAAACTGTGTATTGGGAAAGTACTATAAATTTCATAAGTTCGGTATGAAATATGTCTCCCTGAAGTCATAAAAAGTTAAAATTAGGATATTTGATTTAATATACCTAAATTTCTACAAAAAACCAGAAAGATTTGAACTCCGCATATTCAGGAATAAGCAGAATGATTTCATAAAAATCTTAAGATAAAAGAATCACTTTTTCAATGCTATGAAAATATCCAAATCCTCAAGTAGCACTGATTATTTAGATAATTGACATCCAAGACAAAGCTAACAAAAAAAAAAGAATATTTTATTTTTTCTCAGTGTGATTTTTTTGGCTCTTTGGTAGCACTCTGCCCCATCACCGAGATCATTAAAAAAGGTGTTAAACAGGAAGGGGCCCTGCACTAAGTGCTGTGGTATCCTGTCAGTTATTGACCTCTGGCTAGACTTTGTACCCTGATCACCACTGTCTGAATCCAGCTGTTAATCAGTTTTCAATCCACCTCACTCTTTGTCTGCTCATCCCACCCATACTTCATCATTCCTCTTTATTAGGGTCTTATGGGAGACAGTGTCCAAAGCCTTACTGAGGTCCACTTCTCTTATCTACCGGATCAGTGATTTCATTTTTTGGAATATTTTGTTATTATTTAAATATTATTATCATATATTTTCTGAACAAATAGACATGTCATTCATAAAACCATGTATCGTATGTTATACCTTACATACATGAGTAGGACCCTACTCCTCCCACAGAATGTTCTTTATATACTACTACTGGGAAAAAAACCCCGACCATTGGAGCATCACTTATTGTACAAAGTAGAAAAAGAAGTGGTTGCATATCAGATGTGGCTGAAGCAGAATGTATGTGAAAGTGAATGTAAATCAGATCCTTATCTTTCTTGATGTATCTTGGAGGGAGAGTGTGAAACATCTGAAATTGCAGGGATTTGTCTGACAGGGTTCATTACCTGCGTCTCCAATGTGCCAGACAGAAAATGCACACAGGAAGCTCTCCACTGTCCAGCCAGTCCCTAAGACACTATACACAGCATCCATTGTGTCCTTTATTGGCAACTTGAATTAATCTTCTCTGCTGCTTCCTCACACCTCTGCCATGGCCAGTGTCAAAAACAGCACCTGCGGTAAGTGTCTCCACTTGTCATCTCTACACAAAATCACCACGGCAAGGGCAGAGGGGAAAGCTGCAGGCTGCACGGATTTTTCAGCCCCTCCAAAACACTTAAACTCTCGTTACTGTGTCAGTTCATGAATAGGTCACACCTGTGTGTCCCCAGACTGCTGCCACAGGCACTGCTGCCAGTAATACAGTGACAGGTAGATAATCAGACCTTGAACCTTGTCCACAGGCTCACTCTAGCAGGAGTGTAGAGGTAGTCCTTGTTCTGCCTTTGGCCTGGCCCTCAGGGATTAGTGACTCTAAAGAATCAGTTTTAAGAGCTGCAGTTTATGAGGGCGGAAAGTCATTGCAGGTTTACATTTTTACAAAGTTACCTTTATAGCTTAACTCTTTGAAAGAGTGTGGAAGTCTGGGCTAACTACAGTTGGACTCCAGTCCTTAAGGCCAGAAAAGAAAAAAAAAATCAGCAAACTAATCATGAATCATTCTGTACTGTAGAGTTTCTTTTGAACAAGGCTTTGATCAGGAAAGATGAGAAAGATAAGAAAGAACTGCATGTTATTAATATACTCTCTCTCATGAAATAGCAGTAATCAGTTACAAATCAATTCCTTGGAAAAGATCATAATTCACTAACCTCTCAAGATAATAAACTGGGAAGGCTGTCACTATACCTTTAAGGCATATTAAATATATATTTCAGGAGATTTTCCAGTACTGAATCTGAACCTATGCATAAGGACTTTCACTCACAGAGGTTAAAAATACCCAAGATTATTTAATTATACTGTGTAGTAAAAATGAGTGAAGTCTTGTATTTCTTCTAATCTCAGACAGAGCTGTTGGGCAGAAAAGTTTCTGGCTGCAATACAGGAAAGTTCTTACATTCTTGGGGGAGAGAAATCATGTTTCAAATTCACTAATGACATGTTCAAAGACAAAACATATTGTTTTGTCTTTGAACAAAAAACGTTCAAATAAAACTTAGCATCCATAATTGTTACCAGACCAACATCAAGCATGATCTTTTCAATCCATGTTCATGCAGACATAGTAAATGTTTCTTATGAAACAGCTACTTTTCTAATTATGAAAAATTTTATTTCAACACATAAACTGTACTGATATTTGTTTACTCATTTGGTGTAGTCATGACTTCGTTGCGTTACAGCATTGTTTTTGAAAAAAAAATTACGTGGCTTTGCATCTGGAAATTGATAAATAAAGCAGAAATTAATGAAATATACATTCAGGATCTCTTTGAGCCCATTAGAAGCACACCAGTTGCCATAGTCCTGCTTTGCTACTAGAGTCTTTGTTGTTCTCTTGCATCAATTACTCTGTGAAGTCTGTATTCTCATAGGTCTGTTGTATTCAAAGTATCTCTATCTCCCTTTCAGCTCATGAACTAAGGATCACAGAATCACAGAATCATAGAATGGCTTGAGTTGGAAGGGAATGGTTAACAAAGTGCCCTTCCTCAAGACAATAAAGATTTCTTACCACAAAACATGGAAAACCACTAGTGGTTAGGTTGACAATACATTTGCTTTTTATCAGACAGACCATGTTGTCTCTTCGGACTTAGTGTCAATGTTTATTCAGGATTCATCCATTTTCCCCTACACAGTAAGAGAAGTGTAGTTTCACTGGCCTTTAAAGCAAGGATTTTCTGATTCATAAGAATATAACCTGATCAATGGTCTTTAGTGTCCACCTGCCTGTGAGTCTCTAGTTGTTGGAGTCAGAAAACACCAGCCCCCCTGGCACTAGTTACATTCTTCTGCAAAAGTAAGAGAGAGCAGACACAAAGAAAGTCCATTGTTCTGGAGAAATCAACCAATGTTTTGATAGTTTGCTGACTCTGGCATATGCAACCCTCTCTGTATTTGCATTATAACTTGCTAATCTGTTGCTGGCAGTCTGTTTGAAACAGACAGATCCTTTACTGAAATTATCTGTGGATTTCCAACTCTGGAGTTATTTTTAAAGCCCATGCTAGTAGACTAATATGCAGGAAAAAAGAAAGTTATAGAAGAAAGTGGCCTACGTATATTGCTTTTGTGACAGTTTCCTGACAACTTTTCTAATTGAAACCCAGAATTTTGTATCAATTCATAAATGATTAGCAACAGAGTTTCTGAATTTAAAACTTCAATTTATTTCTCTTTTCTTACATCTCTCTAGTATTTTGTGGGAGAAAAGTATAAACATGACACATAACCTGACATTTATCCCATGCAAACAAAGTGTTTAAAAAATTTCCTGTGTTTGGGTAAATCCATTCAAAATATGTGTTTTCCTATAACTTCATGCTGTTGTCAAACATTCTTAACACAGTCATGCAATGACTGTTTTCTGTCAGGTAGTGGCAAAAACTCCAAACATTTTTACATCAATCTAGTGGAATTTGTCTTTGATTTTAAATAATCATAAGGCAATATAAGCTATGTGTTTTATTTCACTTCTGACTAGAGTATATATGAAATATTTTAGATTTATTTCTCTCTGTCAGGAAAGAATAAGTACATACTTTACTAACTCCATCAGTAGTTGATTTATTGACATGTCTGTCTAATTGCTAAGAATATTTGGACATCATTACTCTCTCACCAATTCCTTTGTGTTGCACATTATACACAAAGTTGCTAATAATTGATCCACTGAGTGCACACTAGTAGATACAATCAGATGACTGTGTACTGTCATCCATTGTTCAGGGAAACATTTTAGACCAAAACCACACAAAATTCCTGAGAATTATTATCAAGCTAAAACTCAGTGTACATTATGGTGGTCCCAAATCACTTAATTCCAATCTATATGGTGCAACTATTTTAAAAGCTCGCAGAAAGGAGGATTCAGTAGAAAAAACACTTGACTGAAAATTGCGAGACATGAACTCTTAACTCCTTTCACGTCTTGTTTAAATCTGACATGTCACTTGATATATTTAACAGGCCTTTCTTTGTGAAGCAGAGAAAAGATCCTTTATTTTGAAGGCTTATGGTAGCCTTCCATAAAAAAAACTAAGTTAAGTGCTTGCATAATCAGGTAGTTTAAAATGTCTGATTCTGAAGCATAATGGGACAACTGTTTCAGGGCAGAAAGAAAGGTCATTGTAGTTATTTGCAGCACACAAAATCCTGGTTAAAGTCACTGATGACAACACATTTCAGAGTGATTAAACAAAAGAAGATCTGCAACCAGACTGGTATTCAGCTGTCTTTCCTTGCCAAATTTCTCTTTCTCTCCCTGGCCATACTGCATTTCTCCTTCTGGGAGATCAATGCAAGCTCACACAGATCATTAGCCCAGATGAAAAATAGTTTGACAAGCAATGAAATACTTCCAGTGATATGACAGTGGCCTATTTGTGCGTGCTGAGCCTGAAAATATACAGGCAGGACAGAAGTGTGGAAGGAAAGTGATTCAGCCGGTGATGCTCACAGCTTGCAGAAAGTTGTCAACTTGATCCATATAGCATGTCTGAGCTCTGTGAGTAAGCATCATGCAAGCAATGATAATCCTTCACTTAACAGTTGGATGACTCACAGAGGAGAATTTTTCACTAGATCCTTCCCTGGCTGTTACTAATTTGCTTGCTGCACTTCTCTGGCACAAAGGTTTTAAGTCAACTCTGCAGCTCTTAAAGGGTACATTAAATGAACAGGAGCAGACAACTCTGCATCTATTGGCGGGGCCAGTATCACAGTGTGGAATGAGTAGTTGTAGTAGCATAGCTTTGAGACCAACATATTTCCAAACTGAAATGTGTATGGAGGAGATATATAATGGTAGACTTTGACTTGCAGGAGCAGATCCCAAGCTACTGAAGAGCATAGTTAGACGTTATGGTTAAGCATGTCTACAGAAAACAGAATTCTTCAGTTCTCTTGGACTTGTGAGGTGATATCAGAAAAAAAATCTCAGTTTTTCCGACAAACTTGATTCTGAGATTGAAAGATTGAAAGAAACTCAATTCTGAGTTGTTTTATAGAAATCTTCTCTGACTAAACAGAAGGTTTTCCTACAATATATTGCATATGCATGTTGTTTGAGATAGGTGGGGATATTGTTATGCTCTATTATTTACAAAAGCATTTCTTCATATATAGGTTCACATTAAAGTACCAGACTTCGTTAATATCTATAAAATGTTTCAAACGGGAAATACTTTTTGAACTTGATTTTATCTATGTGGTCAATGAAAGCACATAAATTTATCCATGAATACAGAAAAAAATCTGAAGACAGACCCACTGATCACCTATATGGACCTACAAAATATTTTGTTTCTAAAACAAATGTTTTGTGTAAAGGCTATAGCGGGAAGCTGGTAAGACGAACCTGTTACACAAATAGCATCAGCCAGAGTGTGCTTTATAGTGAAGTGTGGCTCACTATTTTTCTACAAGGCCCTTAATAACAAATATGGGATATGATGACTTCTAGCAGACACCTTATCTAAGGAAGTTGCATAAGTTGCCCCAGAAACCAATAGAGAAAAATTGGCTCTGCCAGGAGACAAGTTTTCCTTTAATAACAAAATGAAAGCCCTTCTCCCAGGAGTTCTTGCTACTGCTAGCAGCTTCAGGATATTAAAGGTACACAGAAATTAGATGTAGCAAATCAGAATTTCCCTGCATGACTATTGAACCCATTGCACTCTGCTTTCCAAAAACTCAGTTTGACTCAGTCTCTCAAGCTGAACAGAAACATGCTCAATATTATCAGTATTATGACCAAATATATGATGTTGGAACGTCTGCTGAACTGGGTACTCTTGCTGAGAAATCAGATCTAAAACTGTAGCATTACTGCTTCTATCATCCATGATTAATTTTTTTTAAATTTTTTTTTCCTCACTGAGCATTCAGAAAACTAACAGTAAGAGTAAAAAACAAGTAACAGCCATTTCAGGAATTCATGATGCTTTTCATTCTGCATTTACTGCCTATGGTTAGAAGGACTCTCCCAAGGCATTAAATAATGCAAGAGTTCAGTTTCAAGATAAAATGTTGAGGAACACTGCTAGTAAATCCTTTCTTTCAAACATTATTTTATTTTTCATGTGATGCCAGGATGATTTTTGCTTTTTCTTTTATACCCCTCTTATATACCCTTCTATATAGTTTTATGTATTCTTAGTGCTTTTAACCTACATACTTGTAACTTTCCAAGGCTGATAACTCAGCTGAGACTCACTGTACTGTTAAACCAGGAGACCAAACATCCTGGAAGCCCCAGACACCAAGGTCCTCTCCAGAACACAGTTTTGTTAAACTAAGATAGGCCCATCCAGGGGGAAGGTTCCTTGGAACGGGGCGTTCACTTGAGCATCTCATTGAGGAATCTTTGATAAATATGTTAATTTGCAAGGCCTATAATTGTGTGCATTTCAGTGTGTGGAGGGCGGTGTGTGCATTTTGGGGCATTCCACCTGGATGTACCCAAGGATCCTTAAATAAATACCAAGGTAAAAACCCTTTTTCCCCAAAAACCTTGTTTTGGTTTTAATATTAAGACCAGGGAAAGGCAAAAATGTACTTTTCCTTCATTTCAGTCCATCTGATAATTTTTACAGTTTGTGTACTATTTTCCACCTTGTAGTTTTTAAACTTATTATTTAACGTGTAACACCAAATCCAACGTTTTACTCAGGCTCTCACACTGTCCTATAGTGGGTGTGTGAGGGGAAGCCTCTTCTTGGGGCTGGGATGGCACCCAAGGAGGCTTCCTGGGATGAAGCTCCCTCACCCCACCCCTCCAACTCCCCTGGGTGTTTTACTGCTGGACATCCATGAGTGATCCTTTGACCCTCAGGGTGAAGCAAATCCATCTCCTGGGTAACCCTGGGTGAGAGTCTACTGTGTGTTGGCGTGTGCCATAGGTCATCATTCTGGTCCACGCAGTAACAATATCCCCAATGGGTACACCAAATGTATCACCTGGTAAAGGTCTTGGGAATGTCATCATGAATATCCCTGCTGTTGGTTAGTTTTGGTTTTGTTTGCAAATTAAAGTCTGGGTTTGCATGTTGTCTTCACGTACCTCCTTGACAGGTTGCCATGGGATCACAGCCTCCTTCAGGCACATCCACCTGCTTTGGCATGGAGTCCTTCCTGGGCTGCACGTAGGTCCTTTTTCCCCCATGGTCCTCTACGGATGGCAGGAGCCCAGCTGCATCACCATGGTCTGCTCCATGGGCTTCAGGAGAACCTCAGCTCCAGCACCTGGAGCACCTTCTCCCCTCCTTCCTCACTGACCTGGGTGTGTGCAGGGATGTTTCTTTACAGATTCTCACTCCCCTCTCCTGCTGCAGCTGTGAAGTTTGGGGGGGTTTTTACAACTTCTTAAATGCATTATCCCAGATGTGCTATCACTGCTGTTGGACTTGGCCTCTGCCAGCGGTGGGTCCAGCTTGGAGCCAGCTGGCATTGGCTCTGTGGAACATGGGGAAAGCTTCTGGCAGCTTCTCACAGAAGCCAACCCTGTATCTCACCAACTACCATGAGGGAATTTTAATGTTAATCCAATAAAAACTTAAATTTGTATTTCAGGGGCACGAAATTATACTCTTTTTAAAACAATGTGACTGTTCTTTTAAAACTGACCGCTGACAACTATTTTCAGTTTTTTAAGCTTTACCGAATCCTCCTTAAACATTTTGCTAACTGTAGCATGATAAAGTCATTCAGTCTAGGAAAGGACAAAAATACTGAGGCATATGATAGGAATAATATATTTATCATCTGAATGACAGCAAGAGCTATAATTTTTTCTCAATTTTGTTAGTCAGCCTGGCTCATTGCTACTTCATGAGAAAATGTATTGCAGATAATGCTGCAGCATACAATCTGATACAAGGCTCCAGACAGCTATTTCTGCTTAGAAATTAACTCAGATTAATGTGGCGATAATTGTTGGAGCTCAGTTACATGTTTTTGCTAATTAAGGATTGAGGGAAATGCCATAGAAGAGACAGTAACATTTGTTAACAAGAATACACTAATGATATGGTTGTTCCCATTGACCTCTGAAAAGTTTAAAATGGTAGAGATTTTGGTGAATTAGTAAATATGTCAAAAGGGTTATTCTTTATCTTGCTTAGAAGAAAGAAACCATATTTCATCTCACTATTAAATATGAGGAAAAAAGTAATTGATTATCCCATATATTTCCTAAAATTAATCATAATTTTTATGCATTGTAATCCGTGTTCTTATATTTTGCTATCTAGGTTAGGAAAATAAAAAAACATGAATTCATTTTCTTGTGTGATTCCGTCTTATACAGGTCTCCTTTTAATAATTTTTGAGCCCCACTGAAGCAAGATAAATGAATTTAACAGAGAAGGTGCAGTCTCAGGCCTACATTCAATATTGTGTCAGGTATATAATTTACATATATAAATTAAAACTGTTGCACATACTGAGTTATCACTATGATCACTATGTGATCTCTATCAAAAAGAAATGCAAATGCAATATAAAAGTACTTAATAAATTCAAAATTATTCTTTTAAAATTGGAATTAAGGTCATAATTTGCCTAAAATTCATTTAAATAGCATATCCTGGAACCCCCTGTGTTATCTTGTCCACATGATGAAGTTACCATTTTTCCTTCTTAATGCTCAATTAAATCTCATTAGTTTTAGCTACTCAAGACTCCAAGTCACTTGTGATTCGGAACACTATCTTATAAACAGAGTAAACCCTTAGATAATGTTTATTTGACTCTGAGAGTAACTTATTTGTTTAGACCACGGTGCTAATAATGCCAAGGTTGCTGGTTTGATCCCAGTACGGACTGTTTACTTAAGAGTTGGACTTGGTGATCCTTGTGAGCCCCTTGCAACTCAGAATATTCTGTGATTCTGATTAGCATGACCTTGATCTGGATACTATGATTCTTCCATTTAGCCAGTCTTAAGAATGGATATTTTGGCAAAATTTCTAAAACCATGTTCTCATTGTGTAATATCATCACTGGTCTTGTGATCAAACATTTTCTTTTACTGAAGAGTTTTGCAGTTTTTATTGGTCTATTAAAACCAATGGATTTGGGTCCACAACATTATTTTAATGAACAATGATAAAACTATCACAAAATCTATGAGTTGTTCTGTCTATCAAGTAAATTTGTTCATGTTTGCAGACCTCTTTAATAATGATTATGGCCTTCAGAAGCAAAATATTGGAAAAAGGAAGCACAACCCATACTACTTCCTATGTACTGACACTGCTATAAAAATGCTTGAAATTTGACTTTGAAGAATGTGAGACAGGAAGAGGTGATGTATTTGTATATTTATTCTGAAGTGTAAGGATGGTAAAACTAAGATAGTAAAGCAGAGAATCAGAAGATGCCATTTCTTTGCACTTGTACCAGCCGTACAAGTAATGTGACTATTTGGACCTACTTTTCCAGTATATGAAACAGAGACTTCAGTTTAATTCAAAAGACTATTTAAAATATCAACTCTCTGTGAACTTTAAAGCTTTTTCTTGATGAGTGTTTCATAAGTATACAGAAAACATTACCTAAAAATTGAGATAGTTCAGACATCTGACATTTCAGAACAGGTGTTTGCATTCAGAAGCAAATGTTAGGGTATCTCTGATCAAAAATTACATTTTAGAGGAAAAGGAAAAATAACTCAGGGTGTTCAAAAGAAGATCTGATTTTTCAAGGTAAAAATCACAGCAAGATAGATGAAAAAGTAAATTCTGCAAGAAAAAATTATTTCCATTTTTTGTTACAAAGGTTATGCCACTGTTAGTACAGAAAATTTCACTCTACTGAAATGAGCCTCATTTTACTGAAGAGTTTTGATTTGCTTTAAAGTAGGACACTTCACACTTTGGTAAAATAATACCAGCCAAAATATATCCTCTTGCCATGTCTGCCTACAGTGCATGCTATCCATTTTGTCAAAGCCAGCATAAAAATGTTATCCTTATCCTGTGTAGTAGAAAACAATTTTTAAAAGAGCATAGAGGTTTCTTGCTATATATGACTTGCTCCTAGCAAACCACTAATTCAGTCCCAGGCTTCACAAAAGTCCAATCTGATGTTCTAGCCTCTATCCTGTATTGTAATTCCTCTTAGACACACTGAGAAAGCTTCTACTGAACTCACGTAACTAAATGAGTTTACAATTGAAGATCATCTTCAATGATTTTTCGTAGTGCCATAATGTTACTGCTACTTAAATATGGTTATGTTTCTGTGAAAATGATATACTGACCAAACATAATTTTCTGACTATATTGTCAACACTTCAAAAGTTTTCCATTAGTAATGTTCTTAATCTCCTTTTTCCAGAAAGATATTAACTGTGCAGATGAAAAGACCACATACTGTTTAGAGAAGAAATGACACAACTTTTCTGCTGCCTCCATTGGCCCAAGCAACAGTCTCTGTCTTGTAAATAATAGAGATGATGAAAAAAAGCTGGATATGCTTACCTTAAATTAAAATCTTATTTCTAATGAATGCCTTCTATCTAAATTTCAGGAATACAGAGACAGAAAATAAGCTGTTCTGAATATTCACTCTTATGGATCTATCTGTAGATATAGTTTGCTAGGTACTAAAATCCTCTGCAGTAAATTCAAAAAGTACCCTGCAGGAGCAGACCAAGATAAATTTAAAGCATTCTTCACAGCCCCTTATCTATGAAGTCCATAGCTAAGAGGAGAAAGAACCCATAGTGCTTACTACTCAAAATAATTTCTTTGTATTCAGAGAGTGGAGTTCAGCTTGTCATTATATCATTAACTGCTGGAAGGCAAGACAGACAAGGAAAAGGTCATTCATTAATACATCATCTCATCTGATTCTGTTCAAGTATTGATCATATCAATGGTAAACAAGTTAAACTGGCAACCATTGCTCCTCCAGGCCTGAAAGAACTGCACTTTTATATACTTGGCATTTTACAAAAGGAATAATTTGCATTTGTAATCATTATCAGAAATACAGTATTTTTGTCATGAAATTATAATTTCTTGTTTATGTATGCTAATTATGTAAATATTATGTAATCTGATGTATAACTGCAAATTAAATAATTGCTTCAGAGATGATTGCCACAATAGATCCACTGAAATTACAAATTAAGTTATTAGATATCTTTGAAGTATCTTTAAAAACCTTATTTGTTTATGAAAATTTATAAGAAATTATGTTCAAGCAGAAGGACGGAAAATGAAGCAAAATCAAAGGCAGGAAAGAGCATCAAACAGCAAAAATG
Source organism: Vireo altiloquus (assembly GCA_013396875.1). Lineage (NCBI taxonomy): Eukaryota > Metazoa > Chordata > Aves > Passeriformes > Vireonidae > Vireo > Vireo altiloquus. The sequence continues at coordinate 853,064 of VZRF01012837.1, read as the reverse complement.
TTTCTTTTACTATAAGGCATATATTTTGTATTCTGCAGCTAACAAAAAACCACCATGCTCTAGTGAGATGCAATTACAATTTAATAACTGGCAATATGTTCAATTACTTGTGTCTACTTTTCCCTGGGTCCACATGATATTTGGGAGCAAAACAACTTCAAAACCTAGATGGTAATAATCCACGGGTTAAAAACATAACAGTGTGTGATAACTTGCCTTTTTAAATTCTGAGTTTGGTAAAAGACTATTAAAAAAAGATCAGAATTTCTCAGAACTAGTTATGACACTTAATAGTGTCTTTTCTTATTTTTGCTAATATTGTGATTTCTTGCTTATATCATGATCTTTGCTAATATCAGGATCTACTTGAAAAAAGTCAATCCAGTGGATAATGTCAGGGAAAAACTTGTCAGGACAATTCTTATCAGGTAACTTACTAAGTACAATACCAGAAAGTGTGCTGCACAAAATTTTTACTTCTTAAATATGAATGCTCAAATTCGTGGACTACCAAGAAGCAAATTACTAGCTAAAACCATGTGTTTTCCATTATAACTTAATTATAACAAGTAATTCTCATATATTCTTTCAGAGTCTGTCACTAGATTGTCACATATTCCTCCGTACATGTCACAGACCTCAAAAAGGAAAGAACTTTTTACACTGAAATACCCAAAGACATGTATTTTAACAAAATTTGTGCATTTTGATTGAGGTATATAGATATCTCATTTCTACAGAATTGTTTTTATTTTGTAGCTCAAGCTGCTATTTCCCAGCTTTTCTATATTCTACACAATTTTTTTTCCTTGCAGCATTTAGTTTCCTTGATACAGTTTGAAGGGAAGTAATATGTCCAATTCTACTTTTTGTAGCTAAGCAGCACTTGCTGTTTTTACTGGTGTATAACAGAATAGTTCACCAGCTGAAAGTCTCATCTCTTCAAGAGGACAGAAAATAAGTTTTTCACTTCCCATTTTTCTACAGTTGTCATTTGTATTTCATTTTCTTCCATCCTCTGTAAATTTGTTCCTTTGGTCAATTTTTCATCGTACTTTTCCTTTCTGCTTTTGTTATTTTCTTTCCCTTTGTAAATTCCTATTGATGTTTTTCTTTTGCTATGGTATTATTTAACTTGACATAAAAGCATGATCATGTGGATTTGGTGCTCCCAGTCCTTCAAATCTTGAGCTATTTTTCTGAATCTTTTGTTACATAAGTGAAACATGGTTTAGGCTTTTTTTTTCAACTCAGCAAGATGTTCGTTTCTCTGTGTGTAACTCTGTAAGAAAAAGAGCATCTTTATGAACTAAAATTTTCATCCTGCAATGTGTGATGAGTGGATCCCTGTTTGCTTCCCTCTATCTTTTTAGGATACAATTTAACAATCACTGACCTCGGTTTTCTAGCTGTCTGATCACTTTTTATTATTGTCCTAATAATTTTTGTCCACTAGAGAATGATACCTTGAGGAGGCTGTTCAGGAATTTGATTGAAATTTAGCTGGAGAATTCCTCATAGATGAGTAATATTTCCTCAGCATCTGTTCTGTTGATTCTTTCACATTTGCCCCTGTGGCCTGAGCAGAGCTTATTATCCTCCCTGGAACGCATCTGTTGTGCACCAATCTCAGAATGTCACAGACTAGTCTCATAAATAGTCAGGGTCTTGACTTCATGAGTGTCTCCTTCTCTTATGATCTGAGGGGACTTTTTTCAGAATGTCAACTTCATATCATTAATCGTACTTTAGAAGATTCACAGATATTCACCTTAACTTATTGATTCTTAACATTACTTTGAGGGGAAAGGAGGCATAACCAATCACTTACAAATGACAGTGACAGTTACATGAAAATTTGGATGAAGCAGATACTAGCTGAACATATATTTAATATGCTTATTCACACTTATCTATTCAATTTAACTGTGATATAAACAAGCCAAGGTCAAAACAGGTAAGATGTAAATATATACTACAATAAGAGGAATTCAACATGTTACTGACATGTTACTGTCAATAACTATGCTTACATTTTGTCTTTCAGCACACATCTTGCATTGTATTTAACAATTTGCTCTAACTTCTCTCTTTTCCTTTTTAAGAATTGTACTTTGTTAATGCACATATTTCCCCACTCATATTTATTCTAGCAGGTTCTGTAACTTTTTTTTCTAAAAAAAAATAGATCATGATGACAACAATTTTTTGATATTGAAGTGGTTTGGTTACTTCTTTGTTTTGAACATTAATTCCCTGAATGAAATTTTGTTTGTTACTCTTCATGTAAAACAAGTGCTAGAGTTTGCAAATATTCACAAAGAATTCTGTTGCATACCTAATGATCTAGGTGAGGTCACTATAGGTAAATTTTAATTACTAATATTATTAGGAAACCACAAAATAAGGTCATAACCAATTTTTAAATTGGTTAGAGTTTTAATATATGTTAGATTTTTATCCAAATTTTCTCAGTCAATTAAATATGGTATGTATTTTAGAACATTTGTCTGAAGAAAGATTCACAAGAAAATGAAAAACTAGAAAATTTAGTTATATTCTCTCTCCCTGCTCCCCAGGTGATAGTAGGGACTTGAAACCGATGTTTAAATAAACAGTATCTCCAACATGGAGATCAGTATAAAATCTTCTATCTTGTAGTTAAAATTTATGCTGTTTATAGCCTTTGTTTACGCATTGTTTATACCCTTTCTGTTTGAATTTATTAAGTACTACAGAGAAAAAAACAAACCTCTCTTGAGAAATTGTGACAGCAGAAATACATTTCAGTCATATCACTCTCCTAGTGACTCATTTTCTTTAAAGAAATGTTCCTAAAGTGCATAGAAATATCAAGAGAAAGTATACACTCTTTCCCCAGATGAAACTGAGTCTCAATAAATATAACTTAACGTCACAGACAACTCAATGCTTGCTAATTGTAAAACTGCCAGCCTGAGAATGAGTGCATGCTGCAGTATGTGCCGTACTGACACTCTGAAGAATTGTTCAATGAGATGGTGGGAAATACTTTAGATAGTTTGTTTGCATTTGTCAGATTCACATTATTAAAATAAATGAATTTCCTAGTTCAACAAACCTTTCTGTTATTTCCCAGGAATAGGTTTTAAATCATGTTAAAACTCTACCTGTTATCAGTGCTTTCTGTAAATTCTTTATTAGAAATTGACGTATTAAGCCAGCTTTTATTTCTTCAGTATATGAATATAAATGTTCATCTCATCATAATAAATAATTCAAACTGAACAGCACGTAAAAATGAAGCACATTTAAAATCAAATTTATCAAGCACTACTGAAGAGTTTAATCTTGGAATCTCATTTGTTTTACAAGCTGCACAAACAGGGATTACAATTATTTAAAAAATATTTGAAATTGCACTAGCATTTTCAGAAGAAATATTGGAGGCAGAAGAAGCACAGAAGACTTTTTTTTAATTCTTAGATGAAGTATTTTAAAAACTAGTTGTCTATGTAAAGTGTTCACATTGTACATAATATTGTAAATGAAACAGTCTGAAAACAGAAAAACAGAAGGATGAGTTATGTTTTTATCCTGAAATTACATTTGCCTTTTAATTACTGTCACAGAATCTTAAAAATATAATTATGTTCTTCTCCACTCCTTCCTCAAAGCTGAATAATATCTTTAAGGAGAAGAAATTCTGGTCTTCATACCACCTCAGAAAGCACTTTATTGTCACAATATTGGTATAAAATGTATGAGTTGTCTGATCAAGAAACAATTTATTTGGTGCCATGGAGCAGCAGAATTCACAGAACTACTGCATTTCCTTAACCCTTCCCTTCCCCAGTGAGCAATTCAAAGACTGAAAAAGAAGATATAATGTAGAAATCATAATAGTTGTATTTGCTTTGATCTTGAAGTGAGGACAGATCATATGCTTTTACAGGAATGCAATGACTAGGAAAATATGATTCCTCCCTGCTCATCAGTGACTTCATAAGCATCTGTAGTGCATAGGAGCTGCACCTGCCAGAACAGAAGCTACCCAGCAAAGTCCTAAACTGGGTCACACCCTCAGTTCAAGTGTAACACCTGAGAGGTGCCTAAAGGAAGGTAATTGATTGTTCTGTATCTGTTTCATACTTTGTCTATCACTGCACTGCTGTTGTCTGTTTTTTACGCTGCTCACAGTGAGCAAACTGAGATTTTGAGCCTCCCACTTACTGCTGCATCTACCTCACTGTGGCTATACGCGAGCATAAGAAAAGAAAGGGAGGAGCTCTGCACACTATCAAATTTACATAGGCTCAGTACTCTACTTGCAAGGTCATGAGAGATTAATAATTTTTTAAGCATAACTCTGGGTTAAGCGGAAAAGTAATCTTGATTTTCTTTTGTTCTTCACATTTATTTCATCTTGGCTTATATGCTTTGACACTCAATTTCTCCTTCCCTTACCCCCACCCATGTCCCGTTCCATTTTACTTTACAGCCCTTAAAATTTTTTTTCTTACACAATAGAGTACAAGTTGAGCTTGCTATTGGCTCGTGGTGCACATTTGATGCTAGATCTTGGTTACACAGCTGACTAAACTGTATGCTTTTGCAGTGAATGCAATGCTGCATGACAGATTACAGTCCTAAACTGAATAATGTCTATAAATATTTTTATTAAATGTCTACTAAATAAGACAGACTAGAGAAAGAGCACAGCGAACAACACCAAGGTGCAGTTAATGCCAAATATTTTGTTAAACTTTAAGAAAACAATTGAAACCGTTGCTGCTCCTCTTTGCAGCTGCAATGTACCTGTGGCACTGCTTAGTCATAGGCTGCCTATTAGAAGCCTCTTCACCTTAACAGCCTGAAGTTGTTAAGTTTTAGGAGCGATAGGAAGTCTTTGAAAAGGAAGGAGAAACCTTCCCCTTAGGGGGACCAGGTAGCATAATGGGATGTCAAGGTTTTGGAGACAAAATTTCAGGAGGAGACGCACCAGAATGAGTGCCTCCTCCAAAGGAAAAGAGCCTCCCCCTTTCCTCCACCAGTGGGACAAATCGATAACAGTAGGTGAAAAGTGGAAAAAAACCCCGAAATGTTTATTAACACAGAACAAAACCAGGGTAGAACAGAAAAAAAACACCTCAAAATACAACAACTGTCCGGAGAAGGAAAAATCTACACAGGTTGACAACTAGTCCTACTGATCTCGGGGAAGGGGAAGGAGAAGGGGAAGGGGAAGGGGAAGGAGACGGAGAAGGAGAAGGAGGAGGAGGAGGAGGAGGAGGAGAAGGAGAAGGAGAAGGAGAAGGAGAAGGAGAAGGAGAAGGAGAAGGAGAAGGAGAAGGAGAAGGAGAAGGAGAAGGAAAGAGGAAGGGTAAGTCCACGCAGCAGCCTGGAGAAGGGCAGATGGAAGAAAAACCTGCTGGTCCTCTGGCTCCCATCCTCCTCCCAGCAGGCGAGCCGGTTCGGCATTCCTCGGGCTCGGACCAGCCGGGGCCACCCCGCGGGCCCCCGGACCGGAGAGAAGGGAAGGAGGGTAGGGAGACCAGGGGGACGGAAGGGAAAAAACTTTTCCTCAGCTAGCAGGAACAAACAAAAGGGAAGAAAGCCCAGAGGAGCAGTAGAGCATCCCCGGTGCATCCCTCCCGATCCCGGTCCAGCCTGGTTCCCAGCCCCTGGGACCGATCTGCCCTCAGTCCGGCTGCTCCGGCCCCACACCTGTTGGGGATCAGCAAAGCACAAGGGTCCTAGTTCAAGGGTCTTGCATCAATTTGAAATGTGAAGCCCCACAAGAGTGTTTTAGCTTAANTTCCCTGCTCCCCTTCTTCTTCCCTTCTTCTATGACCTCAGTTCCTATCAGGTAGTGATTGGTAGAGAGAATTTAGTTTAGAAAAGACCTGTTAATAATGGTAATAGTTATTGGACTTATAAACATAATAATGTACGTAGAATCATTCTATTTGTTGATAAACCTTATAAAAACCCTCTGTACTGTTCTACTTCGGCCATTTTCGGCACCTGGAATCAGTGGTAACACTGTGTTCCAGAACTTTAGATAACTTTAGAATAAACAACCTGAAGCAGCCCTGAAGTCGTTTGTTATTTTGTCCCTGAGATGAGAGATTAAGAACAGCATATAGGGCACGAACCACCTTTGTGGGACCCTATCAGGGCCCCCACACACACCCTGTGCCCATCCTAAAGGTACAGCAGCCTTGGGCACTGAGCACACGGTTAAGGAATGAAGCAGCTTCATAACATCACCCCAGGACATGGGATCAGGGAAGCACAAAACAAGTTTCATAACAAGGGCTGGGTTTGAAAGCCTTCAGCTCTGTTAAAATGCAGCAAGGTGCATCAGCCTTGTGAAGTCACCATAGTGAAATGAAAAGAATTCTATCATTGTTCAACACCATCAACCTCTGCTTCTTTATCCATACAGTACTCCTTTATGTGTTAGGCTTTATAACCAAGTGTCATAGTTTGACACCGGCCCAAAGTCAGGCACCCTCAAAAATCATTTACTCACCCTGCCCTGCCACAGCTGGGCAGAAGAGAGAAAAATTTGATGAAGGCTTCATGGTTTGAGATAAGGACCAGAGGAAAACACTCCAAGGGCAAAACAGGCTCAACTTAGAAGTACAAAGTGAATTTATTATTAACAGAATCAGAGGAGAATAACGAGAAGTAAAATAAGCCCTTTAAAACACCTTTTTTACCACAACCCCTCTCTCCTTCCCACCGGCAGCACAGGGAGACAGGGCATGGGGGTTTGGTCAGTCCAACACTGAGACTTCCTTCCGCTGCTCTGGGAGAGGAGTCCTTCCCCTGTGAGGCCGTGGGGTCCCTCCCATGGGAGACAGCTCTCTGTGACCTTCCCCGGTGCAGGCCCACTCTCAGGAGCAGCAGCCACACTGCACCTGCTGCAGCCTGAGTCCCTCCCACGGGCACACAGCCCTCCCAAAACTGCTGTGCCATGGCTCTCTCTTTCCACGGGGTGCACTCCTCCAAGGACAGGCTGCTCCAGCCTGGAGCAAGGGCCCTCTCTCTCCACCAGAGAGAGAGTTTTGGCCAGCAGCATGTCCATCCTCAGAGCCATCAAGGATAGGCTCTGCTGGACATGGTGGAGGCTTCCAGCAGCTTCTGACAGGAGCCACGTCTGTGGACACGGCTACCAAAAACCAGACCATGCAAAACCAACACACCAAATCTGATTAAATAGTGGATATGACAGGTAGCTTATGAGCAACTGTTTTTGTTTATCTACAAAACATATTGTATCTACATATGTTTATCTACAGAACATATTAGCTACGTCTCAATTGCAACAGAAAAATGCCACTGAACTTTCATATGATGACATATGGATGCCCCTTAATACAACCACAATAGAACCAAAATATTTTTGAATCACTGAAACTTCTACCTTTCCATCCCTGAACTCCACCTAGATCCAACCAGGCCAGAGTAAAACATAAACTAGGTAACCAAGTATTTCTCACACACAAAAAAACAAAGTTACCAGTGACAATGATCAAAGAGAGGACGAAAATGATCATGTAAAATTTACTCCACTCACACCTAAGTGAGGAATAGTGGCACCTCTTTGGGACATGCCATTCATGTGCAGAATTTGGGAACTGTCTACTCCTGGGTCCTAATGAGATATTATACTCTGGCAGCATAAGGTTTTCCTGTCCTTCCCTCAAGTTCATTCTGGTCCAATATACAGTTATACAAGTTTATCTTATATTTTTTAATTAGTTACTTGTAATTTTATGCTTGAGTTAGTGTAACTGGATAAATAAGAGTGGGCAGTTTCTCCAGACATTCTGAGGCTGTCAGATTCAGGTGACATAATCTGTAAATGTTCTCTCAAATTCAAGAGAGGCAAGCTGATAGGACCATAGAGTGCAGGTAAATTGTGTGCAGCTCCTTAAACCACTATCGATGCGCAGCGCTGAGCTGAGAGACCCTGTGTGTCATAATGACACAATGTCTCTTTAGTTCCAAACCTGGTCCTAGTTCAAGGGTCTTGCATCAATTTGAAATGTGTGACATAATCAAGGTGTTTTAGCTTAAGGTTCTCAGAGAAAATCTTGGAGAATTTTTCTCTTCTCAGTATTTAGGAATGCTATTCTTAACTCAATGTTTTTAGTTTGTATCTCTCAATACACCTGCAGTCCTTTAATCTAGCAGTGAGTAGCATCACCCATTACTGATACTGATTGTCTTAAGAAATGTCAATGTGTTCAGTTTTAGAATTTTATGGAAGTTAAATTTAACTAACTGAAAATAAGAAAAAAAGAAAAATTACACAAAGACAAAAAACCTAAAACAAACAAATCATATAAACAGTTCCTTTTATTTTCATATAAAACCAGTTTCTAAGGCCTGTTTTGCTAAGGGCTTTCTTGGCTAGCTAATATGTTATATGCAGACCGCCACAACTTAAGTCTGTGGTGAAAGCAATGCTTTTATTGGCAAATATGTACATGAATATGTGTAATACTGCATAGTTCTACAAAGAATGATGGTAGAAGGATATTTGCAGTTTTTCCAGCCCATTTTTCCCAAAACTTGAAATTTTTGGTTGGTTGGTTGGGTGGGTGGGTTGTTTGTATTGTTCGGGTCTTTTGTTGTTTTGGTTTTTTTTTAACTAAATCTATTTTGGCAGAAGTCAAATGCAGTGTGTGCAAGAGTAATGTGAATTCCGGAGGAAACCATGAGGTTACTTAAATATATTTTCAATGTCTAAAATNCTTCATAACATCACCCCAGGACATGGGATCAGGGAAGCACAAAACAAGTTTCATAACAAGGGCTGGGTTTGAAAGCCTTCAGCTCTGTTAAAATGCAGCAAGGTGCATCAGCCTTGTGAAGTCACCATAGTGAAATGAAAAGAATTCTATCATTGTTCAACACCATCAACCTCTGCTTCTTTATCCATACAGTACTCCTTTATGTGTTAGGCTTTATAACCAAGTGTCATAGTTTGACACCGGCCCAAAGTCAGGCACCCTCAAAAATCATTTACTCACCCTGCCCTGCCACAGCTGGGCAGAAGAGAGAAAAATTTGATGAAGGCTTCATGGTTTGAGATAAGGACCAGAGGAAAACACTCCAAGGGCAAAACAGGCTCAACTTAGAAGTACAAAGTGAATTTATTATTAACAGAATCAGAGGAGAATAACGAGAAGTAAAATAAGCCCTTTAAAACACCTTTTTTACCACAACCCCTCTCTCCTTCCCACCGGCAGCACAGGGAGACAGGGCATGGGGGTTTGGTCAGTCCAACACTGAGACTTCCTTCCGCTGCTCTGGGAGAGGAGTCCTTCCCCTGTGAGGCCGTGGGGTCCCTCCCATGGGAGACAGCTCTCTGTGA
>VZRF01012837.1:789954-842664 GCA_013396875.1 Vireo altiloquus | reverse complement strand
GGAAGGGAAAAAACTTTTCCTCAGCTAGCAGGAACAAACAAAAGGGAAGAAAGCCCAGAGGAGCAGTAGAGCATCCCCGGTGCATCCCTCCCGATCCCGGTCCAGCCTGGTTCCCAGCCCCTGGGACCGATCTGCCCTCAGTCCGGCTGCTCCGGCCCCACACCTGTTGGGGATCAGCAAAGCACAAGGGTCCTAGTTCAAGGGTCTTGCATCAATTTGAAATGTGTGACATAATCAAGGTGTTTTAGCTTAAGGTTCTCAGAGAAAATCTTGGAGAATTTTTCTCTTCTCAGTATTTAGGAATGCTATTCTTAACTCAATGTTTTTAGTTTGTATCTCTCAATACACCTGCAGTCCTTTAATCTAGCAGTGAGTAGCATCACCCATTACTGATACTGATTGTCTTAAGAAATGTCAATGTGTTCAGTTTTAGAATTTTATGGATGTTAAATTTAACTAACTGAAAATAAGAAAAAAAGAAAAATTACACAAAGACAAAAAACCTAAAACAAACAAATCATATAAACAGTTCCTTTTATTTTCATATAAAACCAGTTTCTAAGGCCTGTTTTGCTAAGGGCTTTCTTGGCTAGCTAATATGTTATATGCAGACCGCCACAACTTAAGTCTGTGGTGAAAGCAATGCTTTTATTGGCAAATATGTACATGAATATGTGTAATACTGCATAGTTCTACAAAGAATGATGGTAGAAGGATATTTGCAGTTTTTCCAGCCCATTTTTCCCAAAACTTGAAATTTTTGGTTGGTTGGTTGGGTGGGTGGGTTGTTTGTATTGTTCGGGTCTTTTGTTGTTTTGGTTTTTTGTTAAACTAAATCTGTTTTGGCAGAAGTCAAATGCAGTGTGTGCAAGAGTAATGTGAATTCCGGAGGAAACCATGAGGTTACTTAAATATATTTTCAATGTCTAAAATATGAAAATAAGCATATAAAAAAAGGGAACATATCTGCAGAATGAGCAATTTTCTTTTCCTCTGAATTTTTAACAATGCATGCAACAACCAACAAAAGAAGCAATTGCCTACAGCTTAGAAAAACAAAAAATAATGTTTTGTTTAGAATAGACATTTTATATCTGCCTATAATAGAAGACTATTCATGTTCACTGACACTTAATTACAGCATATCTGACTACATGAACTGATATTTATGACATACAGAATGGAAATTATTTTAGTACATTTCTTTTATTTGCATCGTTGACAAAATTGCATGCCCATTACTAGTTTCTCTCAAGCCATTTAAATATTTTGGCAACACTGAATTTTCCAGGGCCTAATAAAACCATTCATTTACAAACATTCCCAAATTAATAAAGAACAACAGTAATTTATTATTAATAGAAAACAAACCCCAAACTATTCCTTAATTTTTAATAGAACAGAAGATCCATTTACACGCTACAATTTCTCTGCTGGTTGAAAAGCTATAAAACTAAAAACCTGTGTAAATATCTTCTTTCTCAGTCAACAGAAAATATTCCCTCTTTTCCCACAAACAGGGATGTATTTATTTTAGATGTCACAGTTTGACAATATATAGTTTTTGTTTGTAAGTTTCTCTTATGATAATGAGCAATGTTTGACTTTTAGACATTCTTACTTTTGTTTCATATAGTATTTTTTGTAGATGTATAAATTTGTTACAGAAAATTATCATGGGAGTTTAATTTGTTATTTAGAACAGTATCAGTATTTTTTCTCATAATGAATTGTGAGTAGAAGATTCTTACCAAGAGTCTTCTCCCTGAAATATTTCAAAGAAAGAAGAGACACACAGAAACAGATTTTTGAAGCCCAGGAATTTCAGTTTACCATCATTTCCTGTTCCTATTTTTCCAAGGTACTTTTTCTTTGGAAACACAAACTTGGGGTTTTACTCATAGGAAAAACTCAAGCATTATTAATTTTTGGATTTTTTTTTTTTGTGGTCATAATCACAGTTTTTAATGCAGTTTTCAGGATAATGAAATTTGTTGTGAATCCCTGGACACAAAATTAATACCTGAAAAAAGATCGATTAAATTTATTCTATATATGTTACAAATAAGAGAGCAAACAATAATTGGAAGACTTTTCTCTTAATCCATTTTGAAAAGGAAAAGATGATTTATGCCAGAACACTACCTAACCATTAATATTACTCTTTTTCAGTGATTTAGGAAAACATATGCAGTATTTTAGAGACAATTCAATCAGTAATTTCATGGTGTTTCAACAATATCCTTACCAATTCATAAAGCAAGAGTCATCACTCCAAAATATCTAGCAAAAAAACCCTACTTAGAACCAGAACCTTACACACATACAATTGCACGTGCTACATTCCACAGCTAAGAATTATACGCTTTTTATACAGGGGAATTTTTTCCCTGCAATTTTATCTTTTCATAGGACTTAGACTACACAGACATAAATAAGGGGTTTTTGGTTGACACAAGGAATAAAGAAAAACATGGTTTAGGCAGGAATTTTCAGTATAGAGACGGAAATATGATGACATGTTGGAAGTTTGGGCAGTTCATGCATAGCAGGTTTGAAATTTATGTATCAATTCCATGACTTCTTGTACCTAATACGAATGTAAAGAGTGTATGGGCATGAGTTTCTCTTTTATTTTTCATATAGACAGATTCCTACTGTGGGTGTTATTGGCCTTCTACACAACCTTTGAAACATCAGTATAAGTTTATACGATAAAACTATGGTAAATCACTTCAGTCAACAGCAAAAAAACCAATGAATGTCACACTAGGGATTCTAGAAAGGAGACCTGACACAGTCTGAGGCTGAGATATACCAATCAGCCCTTTCTACCTACAGCAGTCATGTATGAGGAGCTCTGTCTCTGGTTACTCATCCTTTTCAGGAGCTTGCTGGGAGTGTCTTGGATGTCTGGCCTCCAGACATGAGTTTGGAACCATCAGGAGGAAAAGGGAATAAGCCACCTTCTTCCATCACACACATTACCTGCCCTGAAGAAAAAAAAAAAGATTGATGTAGTCTGAGATTTTTTTTGAGCATTTAATTTCTTTTACCTTCTCAACATCGCAGGAGAGGAATTTTGCTGGGGGTGTACAAAGAAAAACACACCTTGGGTTTTTATACAGTTGAGGCAGGTGGCAGTCAGGAAAGTCAGGAGGTTTTCTGACAATGCTTTTCTTAACCCACTGCCTTATCCATTCTACAAAGGAAGTAATATTTCAATCTGGTTTTTGTTAAACATAGTGCTTAATGCACTGAATTATGTGTTATTAATATAACCAGTAAGAGAGAGGGGATGTGGAATGTGCCTGAGATGGTTTTCCAAGGGAACTGTCCTCATGGTTTCCTGAGTTGCCTCAGTTTTCAGCATTAATATTTTATCAGCGAAAGAAACACTTCTTCTCTAGTTATACCTTTGAAATATGTGGTGGGATATAAATCTGGTGTCTTTGCTCTTAATGACATAAGCAATACTTTCATAATAGCTAATACTGGTCCCTGAGAGTTAGAAGAATGGGTTCTAGTACTGGATTTCCCGTAGATTGTGCCACTGATACAGGACAGAGCAATCATGGTACATAAGTTTTCTTGTCTTGAAGCTATGAACCATAATATTCTCCATTCCTCATATTCCCTAATTTTTAATAAACAGATGTGAAATCTCATAGAGGGAAGGATTTAACATGTTTGAAGTACATTTGAGATTATATACAATTTGAGAAAATTGAAGGAATTTCAAACCAGGCAAAGAGAATCCATCTGTGACTGCCTTGTACTCCTTTTTTTAAGATAAAACCTCTATTAAATAACTTGATTACATTAGGTAGGATGCAGCTCAATGGTGAAAAACCATAAATGTCTCATCAACTGTCAATTATGATTAAACAGGCTTCATGTGCTGACAGCACACAAAGTGCCTGGACACGTGCAGTCATTCATACTATATAATTATAGTTTGATTTTGACCATAGAAATCTTACTTGCTTAACTATAAAAATCTAAGATCTATCACAAAAATGTTGTTTATAGCCTGGATATTTATCAGGAAGTTAAGATACAAATTACCAGTAGGAAATACAAAAACCTCGCCAATCCCAAATCTTTTCAATTGTTTTATCACAGAAGATGCGTTTAGTGGTGGAGCAAAGAAATGCGATGGAATACTTTACAAAATATTAAGAGGATGATAAACATAATGAAAGAAGATAATATTTTTTGAAAGAAGACATCACAGATACAAAATGGAAGAAATAAAGTGGTCAGGTTTTGCATCAGAATATAATCAAATATTGATATCACTTAAATGTCAACACCCACGCTGTTCTACATAGAAGCAATTTGGAAAAGAAGAGAGAACTGAAAAGTAACAAAATTTGCTGGTATTACAAAGATTACTTAACATCCAAACAAAAAACTATTGTGAAGAATTAGTGGTTTCTACCAGCACCATTCCAGAAGGTATTAAATGCATTGGTGGCAACAAACAATGTAAAATAGAGAAAAAAAAAAAAATTCTCCTTGAAGAACACTGTGAAGTATAGCTCTCTAAACTGAAAAAAATACCAGACTTTTTCTGAGACATTTTGAAACTGGCCTATTGGAACCTGTTTTCAGAATCTCTAGAAAACACAGTTAAAGAGCACAGTAATTTTTTGAGAGATTTTCCACAATTCTTAAGTTAGAAAGCCTTTGCATGGCTTCCAGAATTTTGGTGTTAACTGTGAAATTTGTGGATTAGCCCTAATGAGGACAGGTGGAAAGCGGAAGGATCTGCTAAGACACTGAAAGCGAGCACAAGGGGTACAATGGAAGACACTTGGCAATAAAACTGACAGTGAAATTTAGTGCTAAGAAACACAGTCATTTAGCTGACTACAGAGAGTTATACAGCAAAAACTGAAAGCCTGGAGAAATACCTCAAGTCCAATCAGCTGTAAATTTTGTGATTTGAGCTTGTACCGTCGTCTTCAATCCGTGTATCTTTCCTTTTTACCTGATAAGCAGAATGAAACATCAGACATTCTGGCACGCCACGAATCAATTTCTATATACTCCACTGATCAAGATAATTTATCTTTGTCATACTTCAAGCCATTCAATCTCAGTGACAGAGTTTAGTTCTAAGTTTTAGTTTGCTCTACGGGAAGTGGTTTTGTTTTGAAATGATGTCCAAAATTCCCATGTTTAATCAAATACACATTAAAATTCAAACAGTTAGAAAAGAATAATGTGACTCACTACCAATAAAATAGCCATTTCCCTATATTCACTCTATTGTTCACCATGACATTAATATTTGCTTTGTATAAATGGTTTCTGTAATATTGACTCAATTTATGTCAATCTGCATTTTTGCACAGCCTTGAACAGCTTGCTTTTTTATTCTGAACTCTAGAAGTGCTGTCACTCTTATTTACTTTCCATTGAAAGCACCCTCTCTCTGTAATAAAATTCAGAAACAATAGAACAGAAGCTTATTTAAAATGCTTCCATGGGCATAACCAAATAATACATATTTGAAATTTTAAATATCTGTCATTTCAAATACATCCCTATTTCTTCCCTAGGAAACAGAAACTGAGGGTTTGCTTCTAAGGGTGCAGGTACACACAGCCCATTGAAAGCAATATTGACCTCTTAATTAATATTTTTTTTTATCATAAGAAAAAGAAAAGCTAAACATTTAATCCTTCCATTTCAAAATCCCACTGTTCACAGCTTGGTGGAAAAGAGCAAAAACCTTGCAGATGTCTCCAGTCATCCCTCAAAGGGTATCCAAGATCAAAGAGCAATGGTAGATCTGAAAACTGGTGGTAAATTTATCTGGGTGAGAGGGATGAAAATCTTGCCCTCTACTCAAGACCAGCATTACTTCTGATGTTTTGACACATACCCCAAAATAATATATTTATGCTTGGAACTGCAGATGCTTTCCCTAGTAGAAAAATTAAAACAGGAGAAGTACTGAAAACAAAAAAATATTCCTGCCTACAGAGAGCGCAGGGCAACTGTTCCTTCATTTCTGAGATAGGAAAATCTGACTATTAAGTTGCATTCCAAATCTGAACATTCCCAAATATTCCTGGCTTCAGTCCATCTTCACTACAGAAGAGCAGCATCAAGCACAGTACAAGCTAAGGTCACCTACTTGTGAGTTTTACTTATTAAGTAAAGATTACCTCAAATCTATAGATGTGTGCTCTGATTTACACAGTCAGAGAATGAACATCCAATACAGGAAGTTATTTAATACAAAAAATTTATACAAAATTTAATACATTAAATTTTTAGTACAAATCTTTTGGAATACAAAACGAGAGACATGTGGTCCTAAATTAGTCCAGAAAGCCATCTAGTCCTACTGAAAAATTAAAACTGATATCCATATAATTATAAATGACTCTTTTTATCTTTCAAAATGCCCTTCTTGTCTATTCCAGATAGACTCTACAGATTACTCCTCTATATCTGTAAAGCACCGTTAAGGTGAATATATTTTCAGTACATTTATTACAGGAAACTTTATTTTATCTGCATATAGTTAACATCCACTCTTAAAAATGAAAAATCAAAAATCAAAGATGCTTTTCTAAATTATCAGATACATTGATTTGTACTCTCATATATTCATAATAGACTTCAAGCACAATTTTAGCATGAAAATAAATTTCCTTACAGCATTTTTCTCAAGAAAAACAGTTTTGTCAGGGAGTAATACTAATTATTTTAAGATTAACCTGTCTTTCATGTTTCTCAGATTACACCAATCAACGTCCTCAGGCCCATTTTCAACAAAGGAGCTGCAAGAGACATGCCAAGGATGGAGGCAACGTGCCAAGCCTGAGGCAGCTCCTTCCCTATCCTACCCTTTCAAGCTGCAGTCATTCATTCAAAATGCTGTTGTGTTATTGCTGAAGGAGAAACAGCAGGAAACTTCACTTTTTTTTTCCTCATATATGCATAAACCACTACCAGCTAAAAAGTAATGATCAGTTAATAAATAACTGGCAATAATAATTCAAACCAAAATATAACAAACATCCTAAATTAAATTCATGAACAGTTAACATGTTAAATATTGATTTTTTTTTTTCTGATGTTCTACAGGCTTTCGTCCATAGAACAATATTTGACTTGAGATATGGCTTTCAGTGGAAAAACACGAGGGCATGAACTACCTTTTAGGGTGAGAAGAAAGTGTCTCTTCTCTTTTTGTTCGCTTAATAAATACTGAGCAGGATTTCTAGCCAGGTTATTAAAGTCTCCAGCTGAAGGCTCTCCTCTGACAGAGTTTGAAGTCACAGTGCCGACTCCCAGAAAAATGCACTACCTGCCAGGGTATCATTAAACTTTCATATTGGTATCTTCAATCAGGAAGAATTACTTGGAACAAGAACTTGAACTCGGGCATTTCATGTACCTGCTGAGAGTGTTAATTATTCAGAAAGCAAGATTTTAGGAGATTATAATGTCATCCTAAGGAAACCTGTTTCTAGAACAAGGTTTGGCTGGACACACTCATTCAGTCTGACTTGATTCACCCATGGTTCTGACATACTGCTTTCCCTTCAGACTCTTCATTGCTATTTGGATGGGTTTAATTTAGTTGACTGGAAACTCGGTCTCCTTCCTCTGTACCATGCTCTCATCTCAGAAACCACTTGGAACAAGACTCTTATCAGCTTTTGGTTTCGTTGTGGATTGATCTCAATACATGAATGTTTTTAGTTTTGTTTGTTTTTTTGTTTGGTTTGGTTTGATTTGGTTTTGTTAGGTTTTTTTGGTTTGTTTGTTTTTTTTTCCAGTGAGAGCAGTCACCGGAACAATCTCTCCAGGAACTTGGTAGAGTCCTTGTCACTGGAAGTTTTCAAGACATGATTGGATTGCAGGATTATCTCATCCAGGCTGTCTTTCTCACGAAAGGTTGGACTGGATGATCTTTAGTCTTACTTTCTGGTCTGTTGTGTGGTTCTGTGTTTCTATGATTCCAAATTCAGAGGAATGGAACTAGAGGATAGGATCTGACCCGGGATCTACCAGATTTTATGTGACTGCTCTGTTCCTGGACTAGAGGATAGGATCTAACCCAGGATCTACCAGATTTTATGTGACTGCTCTGTTAGGCCTAAAGCCATACTTCTTTATACCTAATTATTCCAAGCCAGCTTTTAACAGAGCTTCCCTTCCCAGAATATTCTACATCATGGTAGGCATGATGCTGAGTATGTGCATTAGACAGATTAAGAACATGTAGGTCTCTTCATATTTTGGATTATTACCTTAAACACTAAAATAATTAATATATGGGTAATAGTATTTCTTTAATAATATTTTAAGTATTATCTTTAAAGATCCTTGACTTGAAAAAAAATTGAGTTGCACTGAGAAAGATGAATACATAGTCTAAATGATTAGCCAGAAAAAAATTTTGAAGACTGCACCGTAGAAATGCTGTGGCCCTGTTTCCAGGGCCTTTCCACAAAACAACTCATGTTCATAGATTTGTTGAAATCAGAAGGCTTTATTATCAAAATTATTATGATTTGTTGAAAGTCGTCTGTGTGACTGTGTCTGTGTCTCTCCAGCACAGTCTTACAAGAAATATGGAAACAAACAAAGACAATTCTCCTTCACTGGTCAAGGAGAATGCATTACCAAAACAACTTTCATATTTACATTCTTTGTCAAGGATTTCTCCTGGGAAGCTACAGAACTTCCCTTTAGAAATGGAGTTAACTATTTACAATTCGAGACAAGTTAAAAGGAACTTGCCCTTCTCAAGATTTTTGTTGAGATCTCTCTAAAAACCCACTAAGAAGTCAGCACCACACTGTACTGTATAAATTATGGAGTAGATTACTGACTTCTGTCTTTGCAACCTAACTCTGAAGGAATTTTTTTCCCCCAGTAGATATTCCATTACGCAGGAACACTAGCATACTATTTAATTTATATGTATTTTTCAAGCACTCATATGAAGCATAAGTACTCAAAAATTCATCACAGTACTGAACATTTATTAAAAAAAATATAGAAGAAACATGCTTCAATACAAATCTCCATATATGGACTTCTACTGTGATAAATCTATCCAGACAATACACTGAAATAATACAGTTTAAGAAAATCACTGAACAATTGGTTCAACTTGTAAAAATTTGGATTTTTTTTATCTGAGGTCTTATGTTACAAACCATTTTATGTTTAAACAACTGCAGAGGAAAAAAAAAAGATAAAAAAAAACCCCTCCAGAATATTTCATTATACTTCAGCTGCTTAATTTTAAAAATGTAGGCAAAACCTGTTCGCTGTGTCCGAGGTTAGTCAACAAAAAATCATTGGAATTATTCTGGACTTGTATCCCTGTAAGATAAGAAAAATTCACCCCAAAATAACTAATTACTGCAGACTGCAGCAAACTGTCAAAAATAAATCTGAAGAAATAATCTTTTAATCACTTGAATACATAAAATCATCTGGTTTCATTAATTTCACCAAGAAGACAATTTTGAAACTAATTCAAGGTTTAAAAAACTATTTTTCATTTTTTAAAACAGTTCTAAGATTGCTTTTTCTAAGTAAGATTTTTTTTTGTACTAATGATCTGTTTCATGTAATGCATGTTAGTCTCAGACTTCTGAGACCAAAAAATAGTTCAAATAATGTTACATTCATCTAATGAAGATAATCTTTCCTACAATACAGTCCAACAGCTTTTCTTCAGCAGATTCCTATCAAGAGCTGTAGGCTGTTTGGAGGACCCAGCGACAGAAGTATTCTCCACAACCATTCCACCTTTCCCTAGCCTTGTTTGATCATTATTTATCAGCCTCATCTGATATGTGATACCATTCCACCCCTATTTCATCTGCTCATCTGCTGATTGCTTTCCTGACACTTTACCCTCCGGAAACACGAGCTCTGATTGTTATCCAATCTTTTGCTAAAATAGAAAAAGAGTTTCAGTGTTGTCTCTCAGATGTGTATATTGAATGTCAATTACATGCCAACTGTTCAAGTATCTACCCACTTGCAGTTCCAAACACTGACTGTTACAGATGAACAGGTATAAAATGGAAACTACATAAAGGTGATTATTCGAGCATAGTCTGTTTATCAAGCATGTGAACTGTAGACCAAATAAATCTACACTTTTGATAGACCTTTTTATATGGATTCTCTATCAAGTGGTTTTACAAGCAAGATGCAAGTAAAGAAAGAAATTTGAAGGTTGCACATATTCTAAACAAAGGAAAAAAATCTCTTAACAACAATGGTGTTCTAGTGATGACTTAAATCAGTTATCCACCTAGCCTAATGACCGAACTAGAAAATAAAAACACTCAGAAACCCACAGAGCTGAAGGATTCCTCTGAAAGTGTGAAGAAACTCTGGCCACATAAACCAGAAGCTCCTCAATGTGGAACAGATTCGGCTCACTGTCTGTGGCAGGGTAGATATGGACATTGTGCAGGCGGTTCTGGCCACATTTTTGACACTCTGTTTACCACACAGGAGCTGTGTGCTGCTGAGCTAAAATCACTCTCAGAATGTGCAGCTGGATGAATTTCCCTTATCTATTGACACATATGGAGCTATACTCTCTCGTGGTTTGGATTTCTTGTTGAAATGCTCAATAAATACTTGAAAAGAAAGATCCATGCTACCTGTCCAGCACTGCTTAACCCAGTTACGAAGATAAACAGAATAGTCAAAACGTGGATTTGAATTTCAATTAAAAAACCCAAAAAACCAAACCAGAACCAAAACAAAAAATTGCCTTTCTCTTTCATAAACATGAAATGGTGACATCATCAATTCTGACAAGCTGCCCATAGATTTGTATTTTCTTTACAGCGTCAGACACAAATTGACATTTTAGTGCAATGTCATGAAGACACAGAAAAGCTTACTGAGAGCATCTTTCTGAAATAATAAGGTCAAAAATGACAGATGGAGCTTAATAAGTCATCATATTTCTGGAAAATGCATATTGTGAGTGCTATTAAGACAATTAAGGTCTTGCAGAAATTAATGCAACAATTAATTCTTGAGAATGTTTGATGTTTTGTGTGATAATCTACTTCCTGTCCAAATATAAAACTCTAATATTTTTGCATTCTTTCCTTCACGGAACAGAATGACAGAATGTTTATGTCAAAATTAAAAACAAAATCACTCTTGCCTTTACGTTAAAAATCTCTATATTAGTAAATTAAACACTACCCAGAGCACTGCTTTTGATGCACTCTGTAATCAGAGGCCTTTTATTTTTATTATTTTGAAATATATTGTTTCAGAACAATGTCTGAGCAAAGCAGCTACATGTGATAATTAGAACAAGTTAACAGGTTTCCCCCAAGATTTGTATGGAAAATATTGCTTTTACTAAGCCTATTTCTACTGAGGAAATATTTAATAGTATTTCTGTATTTTAACTTATCCAAAATTAACATTTTATTTCAGGTCATAGTGTTCATTAAGAACACTAATTAATACTTATTTCCTTTTGCAGTTCAGTTCAGGTCCTGATGACTCACTCTTCCCAGTGGGATTCCTATGATGTGCCTCAGAACTTTTGTTCAAACAGGGATTTCTAGAAGATAAAGAGAATTGGGATATATGACACCTTGAATGGTATTTCTTAAAGTGAACAAGGAGTACAAGGCAGTTAAAATTAACCTGAATGCAATATCTTTTTCATAACCCCCTCTTGCCCTCTAAAATGGGGGAAGAATCAGGAACAAAAAGAAAATAAAATATTTAGCAATCTGAAATTAGAAATATTTTAATGTAATCTATTTTATCGACCGTTATTTTTTCGTTAGAGATAATAGAGAAAAAATACAGTGCTTATCTTCTGCCACTACTAATTTTTTATGAAAATTTACTTTTAGAGAGAGTAATACAAGAGACTGTTATAAATGAAAATAAACTTTAAAATTTGTATTCTACTCAGGCTAAAGAACTGAAACACAAAACTACTCTGTAAAGACTACTGGAAAGATGACTCCAGATAAGAGACGAAATCTTTTCCATCAAGGCCAAATAATGACTTTTTATCCTGTATTAAATTTGTTTTACATAACCCATGGAAAGAGGATGTGTCGAGTTTGCACGGTCAGGTTTTGATAGCAGGCTCAAATAGCAGCTGTACTCTTGCAGCTCACAGATGACCATGGGGATGCAGAGATACACCTGCAGCCCACGGAAAAAAACCATGCCAGAGCATGTGGATGCCTGAGAGGAAGGTGTGAACCTGTGGGAAGCCCATGCTGGAGCAGGCTCCTGGCAGAGGGACCTGCAGACCCAGGGAGAGAGGAGCCCAGGCTGGACCAGGTTTCCTCATAGGACTGGTGACCCTGTGAGGTCTCACACTGGAGCAGCGTCCTTGAAGGACTGCATCTTGTGGAAGAGTGACACACGTTGCAGCAGTTCATGGACAACTGTTGTCTGTGGGATGGACTCACATTGGAGAAGTTCATGGAAAACTGTCTCCTGTGGGAGAGAACCCCACACTGAAGCAGGGGAAAGAAGCAAGAAGAATGACCATAATCCCCACCCATCCCCTGGGCCACTGCAAGGGAGAAGGCAGGGTTGGGAAGGAGATGGGAGAAGGAGGAAATTTTGAATATTTATTTCACTTCTCATGATCCTGCTCTGCTTTTGACATAAAATGTGTGAATATCTTCAACTTCATTTTAAAGTATTCCTGTGGAACAATGTATCTTCTCTGACCATCAGTTAAATTATCTCCAGTCTTTTAAATGGAGGTGAAACGGGTCTCAGTCTTGCAATACGTAGTTTTAAGGTAACTTCATGAATATAACGTCTTCTATCTGAGAGTTTCAAAGTTTATTGTAACAAGAGGAGAACAGTAGCAGTATTGCAATTTAATCCCAGGTAGTAACTAAGCGCCACGCAGCGAATCACTCACCTTTCCCCAATGGGATGGGAGAGAAAATCAGAAAAGTGAGAAAACTGATGGGTTGAGATACAGATTGTTTAATAGGCAAAGCAAAAGAAAGAAAGAATTAAATCACCACTTCCCATGTTCAGTCATCCCCAGGAAAGCAGGGCTCCATTACGCATAACAGCAACTTGGTGATGATGCCATCATCACTCAAAATGTCCCTCTCTTTCTTCTTCCTACCTCAGATTTTTGTGCTGACCATGACATCATAAGGTATTGAATGTCCCTTAGGTCAGTGGGGGTCAGTTGTCCCAGCTGTGTCCCCTCCCAACAGGCGCTGGACCCTCAGCCTTCTCACTGTCAGGGCAGGATGAGGAGTAGAAAAGGCCTTGACTGCATAAGCCCTGCTCGGCAATAATGTGTTATCAACAGCACAAATAAAAACGTGGCTTCATATTCACTACTGTGAGGGAAATTAGCACCAGCCAAACACAGCACAACCAGAAACATGGATATCAGCAAAAAAAAGGATTATTCCATCTTGAGTCTGTACAGTCTACAGTCATGAACACAAGCTCATGCTGAGGATACCAGAGATATTTACTAGTCATCAACTGCTTGTAATGTAAATACTTCCTTCATCTTCTATCATTTGCTGTAATTTCAATTGTTTGACTCAGCCATGTTTTGAACTCTTTCACAAATTTAGCTGAATGAAACATTTGAAAGCTTCATAAACAGAGTTTTTGTTGAACTGAGAAACAGATGGAAGCCGGCAAGCAATAAGTGTCAATATGTCAACAAATTATAGGTTGTCTCTTGAGACGATCCCACTGGGCTCAAATTCGTTACCTTTACTTACACTGAATAATTATACAGATTTAATTTCACAAGAGGCTACAGACAAGGTAGGGTATTAAATGCCACTAATGAATGTAGAATCAGGCCCACTGACAGAAACAGAAGTGCAATCATTGCTCTGTGCAAGATTTGCTGAAACAAGCCAAATACTACTGTTTTAAACATACAGTCTCACGTCATACATTTCAACTTTACTTGCAGCCATTCTCTAAATCTTACTTGCAACTTGACTATTCAGCTCATTTGCTTTGTGAATTATGCATGTTACTTAAATCCACTTAAAACGGTGGAATCTTTGTGACATGATGAAGTAACGGGGAACATATGTGAGCATAAGGTATAATAGATTTTCCACATCCGTCTTTTATTAACAAAGCACAAGTATGGTTATACATGCAAAGTCTACAAGATTAGATGACTCAATTAAGAGTTCCTTGGCTTTGATTCATCAACAATAATCAACAATAATATCATCATTTTGCAACATTTTGTAATAGATGATTTATTGAGATAATTATAAAATATATTGGTGTTTTTTACAAATGGTAAATTCTTAGGATAGCTGTGCCGAAACTAACATGGCTCTACCAAAAATACAGAAACATCACCCAGGCATGAAGAGATGGCATAACAAAAGGCAAAGTTTAACTGTAGTTGAATTTGGCAGTGGATGTGAAGGACAGGGAGGGGCTCTATTTTCACTTTACCAGGCAAAGATAGACTGAAACAGTATGTTCCTACACCTAGAGAACGTTATTTGACAACAGACACAGAAATAGCAAAGGTTCTTGCTAGCTTTTTTGTCTCTGTCTTTGCTGATTAATCTGCCCTCAGGCCTCCCAGATCTCAGCCTCAAGGCAGTGTGGCATAGAGTAAACATAACCCACAGCAGAAAAATTAAATAAGGACCACTTAAGATAACCGGAGTTCTACAAGCCCATGAAATCACCTAGATGGTTTGAAGATACCCAGGATGGTTAGAAGTGCTGGATGATATCATTGTGAGGTTTTTCCCAAAAGCAGAGATCTCTTAAGGTTGGGAAAGATGAATTATGTCTATCTTCAAGAAAATCAAGAAGGATCTGGGCAACTATTGGTAGTTGTCCGGATTATTACTTTGGAAATAATACATCAAATTTTCTTTGAAACAATGCACAAGGATAAGCAGGACAAGATGATAGAGAACAGTTGTTGTAGATCCTTGCCCAAAAGAAAAGTCAAGGTCCCAAATATGGGACCCTCTCTATCCTACCCTAAACTCCCACACTTTTTTCCCTTTGGTTATGAGTATGTTTTTCTCTTAATAAATATCCTTTTTTAAATTTCCTCTAAAAACTAGTATGTGCTAAATTTATAAGCTGATGCTGCTATGTCTAAAGTCTACATAGTTCAGTTTATACCAGTGCAACTAAAAGACTTTGGATTTTTATGGTGATAGATTTTTGTTTACAGTTCAAAAGGGAAGACATAATTTGATTTGCAGGGTTTGAAATGATTTATGTAGCATTTTCTGGCTCCTGTAATCAAAATTGAAGAACTTATACTCTATGCACAATGATCTAAGATTTCATTTATAAGCCTAATATAACATATAATAGAATATTGAATAATCAATCAAGAAATTGAGACGCTGATGACTAAATTACACAAAATGTGAAAGATTCATGACTCAGCTTCTGAGGTTGAATTTTCAGAGTACTGTAAATATCAGAGAATTCAGCCTACATTGAAGCAAGTTCATAAATTCAGTTTACAAACATGAAGTCATGCAGAAATATAAATATCAAGAGTAAAATATTTCTGCCCTCAGAAACATGATTTTCCTATGCCATATTTTAACCAAGAATGCATTCCAAGACATAAATGCTGAACCAAACAGCACACAACTGAAAAATATATTTGAATAGAAAATATTTTCCATTGGCACTATGAAATTAAAAAATACTCCTAATGTTACATACTCTGAACATCAGCTTTGCCTTCTGGTACATTATGGACAAACCAGATGCCAAATCATACCTGACACCCATTTCTTTACAAACTGTACTTCAAATAAATTCTGACTAGCAGGCCTAACTAGTTTTAATTAATTTATAAGCATTGCTAATAGCTGTTGCTTTCCATGGACTGAAATCTTGAAAATAGTTCTTTATATAGCAGAATAATGAGGAATACTGCACTATTTTAGTGTATAATAATATGACTTCAGGGTCACTGATTCTTCATTTTTTATACCTTTCCACTGCAAGTTTAATCTGGGAGGCAAGTGCTGTTTCTTCCTGTGTTTTGGCACAGAGAGGCTTGGCATTGAAGCAGAACTTCTACACGGTTCTCTAAGACAAGGAATGATTGAGGGTTACTGACACTTGCAAGTCTAACTGAACCACAGAGACCTGGTAGGAAACCCTTACCATGAGTCCTGCATGGGGCTGAGTGGGCTTTAGGGGCTGGCATTGACATTCAGTAGGTCATCATACTGGCTTGTCTACAAATGTAGCTCAACTTCTGCCATGCAGAAAACTATGAGAATGGATATTACTTCTACTTCGTATTTCTTCTACCCCCATATGATTATGGGCAATCACTTTTTAATGGAAAAATATTAATTATGTAAGTCCTAGACTCTTTTGTTTAATTCTTTCTTTAGTGCGTCAACCACAAATTCTCAAATTCCAAAACATCATAAAAAATGTTAAATAAGCATAAGAGAGTTGTCCCTTTAAATGATAGATTGCCTTCTGTGTCAGATCTGCCTTAAGGTAATTCTCTTCAGTGACATTGTGCTTGATCTGTCTTGACAGTAACAACTTTCAACAGTGGAAGTGGAGACTGAGGCTTTGAGCAGCAGAGCCATATGGTGCCATCGTTTTTTGTAAGCAGAACTCTGCACTGAGCTATATAAGCTGCTCTGTGTACAACACTGACACACTTCATATACAGTATGAGTTGAATATATTTTCCAGCATGTTATCAATGGTTATCAGCATAGATCAATATGGACATGTTGGGAATTATGAAATAATTTGGATTATCATATTTTCTATCAGTGTTACACTTTATGGCATTTGGCCCTATATTACCTCATTTTTTACTAAGAAAATTAACATTACAAATCTGTCTGGGTTTAAGTTTGTTTTCTCTGGATTAAGAATATATTAACTGGTATATTCTTAAATGGAAAGGAAATGTTACATGTATTACTGCTGTAAAGTAACACGGAATCAGAACAAAAGAATAAATCCTTATTTTTTTATTGTAGATTTTTATTTGACAGTTCTCCAATAACACAAAGTTCCTGGCTGACCTGTTATGCCATGTCCTCCTATTATAAAAGACAAATAAGGAACTGCAACTCCAAGGTTAAATGAAAGCAATTTCTAATAAAATATCATATTTATTTAATAAAGTGATAGTTATAACACTATCTCAAATAATATTAATAATTTATGAAGTCTAATAGAACATGAAAAGTTCTGCAGTATTAGTGAGAATTTCTTTATACATTTAATGTATAAAAATGTTTTTCAATTTAAATTACTCATGAATGATGTTTAAATAGACGAAGTTGTGTCACCAGTAATAAATGTGCGACGTGATTTTAATGGCAAAATTTTAATATTGTTACAAAAATTAATTGGGTAATGCAACTTGTTTACAGCAGTCACTGCTGGCAAATGTTTACTTGTTCAGAAACCACACAAATACTAACATATTACTTTTGATTATTTATTTGGAAAATATTTAGTCATTTTTGATGACATTACTTTGAAAGCAAAAGACTGTGCAGATGTTTCCTCTTAAGCTAAATGCTAAATATTTACATTCCTTGATTCTCTCAAACTGTATTTTCACACACTAACATAGTAAATTGGTTTCAAGACATAAACAGAATAAAAAATATGAAACTTGTTGAATCAAGAATATCTGTCAGCTTTTGATAGGGGCACTCAGGTGCTCTTGTGATTACAAAGCAAGATTCAGAAGATATTTCAGATTGACTGCTCTTCCAGAGGTATCATACACTTTTCATGTTACATTCCTAGAAAATTGCCCTTCCTACATTTATGACAAAATCTGATACTGAATATCATAGAAAAATAAAAATATGCTTTCTGCTTTCTATTTGACATACATAAAAATATAATGCAAAGCCATGCTACAATTTCAACTCTATTCTGTGGAAGGAAATAAAATCCAAGCCAATTAACTATTTCACCAGGATATCCAATCATGGTGGAAATTTTCCCTGTTACTAATTAGAGAAAAAGATTTACTTTTTCCCTTGGAGTTTATTGATACAATACATTATTTTGTTTTTTCAACATAATTCTTACACATGCAAAGTTACTTAGTACAGTGGCATTTCTCACTAACTCATACAGTGAGACAGTCATGTTCATCAGGTATGGTATGTAACAAGCCTTTTTTCTTACTCTGTACAGCTTCATAGAAGAAAAATTATAATAAGATACATAAACATATAATTATGTTCTATTATCTGCAGTTGTGTTGAAGGAACCTTCTTACATCTCTTTGTTAACATGATAAAATATCAGTGTTAAACTACAGTTAGAGAGGAAAAAAATACTGCTTTAAGCATAACCTGAGTTCTGCTTTCAACATAATATATTTTTTTCCCAGAAAAGAGAATCAAATGTTTTCAGAAGTGCTTTTATTTTAGATTTTAACTTAATCAAATACTTGTGTTTAAATAAAGTAAACATAGCCATATGGCTTCTTCAATAAATGCTGAGATGTAAAGGTCTTTCACTGCCTACAGGTCAAAGATAGTTATGGTGTTCCTGAGATATAAAACAAAAATTACAAGACACAAAAAGAAGCAGGGGAAAAAGAAGAATCAATGTTTTCAGAAATCCTATAACCTAAAAACTCCCTAGGTGAACTAACTTTTAACACACCTTGAATATTTATGTCTGGAAGGAAAATAGAGGATTAAAAATGAAGTGTACTGCAAAAAATATATGTGGAATATGAAAGGCAACAGCATCAACCTTGAAAATAATGTCAAGGTTTTAAGACTTAACAACCTGGCTCTGAAGAAGTGAAAAACTGTGAGATTTATACTTTTCAAATTAGTAATTGTTTAGATACAAAAACGGACATTTTATTTTTGATAGAATCCCTAAGCATAATTACTAAAAGTAATATATATATATATATAAAGTTTTATATAAATATAATACAAAACCACCATGTCATTTCCTTGAAGAAAGGAATGCCTTAAAATTAAATTATTTCTAAAAAAATAAGAACCCCATATAGAGAAGATGGTGAAGAGCCTTTAGGGGAAGCTGTATGAGGTCACTTGCTCTGCTCAGACTGGAGGAGACTGAGGGGAGATCTGACTGCAGTTACAACTTCCTTGTGAGAGGGAGAGGAGGGGCAGACACTGATCTCTTCTCTGTGGTCACCAGAGACAGAACCCAAGGGAAAGGCCTGAAGTTGTGTCAGGGGAGGTTTAGGCTGGATATTGGAAAAAGGCTCTTCACCCAGAGGGTGGTTGGGCACTGGAACAGGTTCCCCAGGTAAAGTGGTCACATCACCAACCTGTCAGAATTCAAGTGTTTGGGCAATGCTCTTGGGCACATGATGTGACTTTTGGGAATGATCCTGTGAAGGGCCAAGAGTTGGACTTGATGATCCTTATGAGTTTCTTCAAACTCAGCATATTCTGTGATTCTGGGATATTTGAAGGATGCACTGTGAAGTTAATTTTTTAAATAAACCTTGGTAAGGCTCACTATTTATTTATCTAAACTGTGGAAGAAAAATCTCAGATACACCATTTCAGCAAAAAGGACTAGTTACCAAGGGTCCAGAGAAAGACCAACTTTTCCAGCCGTATTAAACATCCATGTCCAAAAAACACTTAAGAGCACATACACACCTCCCTGCTGATACATGGGTCTGCCAAAGGTGCAACCAGTGAAGCACGCAGAACAAAAGATTCATATAAATCTCATAGAAAGAATTGCAAGTAAAAAAAGTTCTTAAGGATGAATATATTTTAACCATAGCCAGACTCTAAGGAAGTCTGTTTTAGATTATAAACATTCACATCCTTATATTTCCTTGCACTTTTTTTCCCAAAGAGCACTCTGCTGTAATATAAGGAATTCTCAAGTGAGAGTCATATTCTGTTCCCTGAACACGTGAACTGTACTTTTATTTATCTCTCTTCAAACATAATTTTGAACTATCCCACATGGTTTCTAATACATATCTACATAAACAATGGTTAGAGCTGTGAAAATAGCAAAGCTCAAAATAGATTTTACCTTTTCCAGCTATCTGAAGTCCCATGATCCATTTGGAATTAGTTTACAAAAGTCCTTTTACAGCAGAGAAAAGTATTTCTCAAAGACATTTGATGCCCAGGATAAGTAGAAAAATTCTCTACCTGAAGCTGACATTTCTTCTCACCTAAGTGAGGATTTAGGCATTTCAATAACTAGTAATTAAATTTTAGAATATTTGCCAAAAATTTAGGGGAGTTGAATGGTAGGCTTTGAAGGTAATGTCAGAGGTTTGATTTTTTTAATAACTAGAAAAAAATGAATTCATCTTCTCTTGCTTCACAAGAGAGTCTATCTGTGGAATACTCATATTCATACGTATTTTTGTTCTTTAAATACATTGTGGTTATTCCAAACGCTGTGCATGTGGCTCCAAAATGGGCAAAAGGAACTCATCTTCCACACCTTTGCATTGCAGAATAGTGTCTGATAAGGTGTTAACTCACTTGAAGAGAGCGTTCCTGGGAAAATTTTGTGGACCTAAAATTAGGAAATTACATTCTAGAGTAGTGGTTATGTTCCTATTAAAAATTAAATATTAAATATCTTCAGTTGTTTGGTTCCCACAAAATGGAGTTCAGATGGAAGTACAACACTAGAAGAAGCTGCTATAATATATGACAACTGCTGGCAGTGGCATTGTTATACATTGTTTTACAAAATTTTTTAGTCTGCCAATTTATTCCTGCGTGAACACAAGGCATTGATCATTTGACTCACTAATTTCATATTCTTTGAGATCCATAGAAAACTTCAACAGATATCACATCTCATAGCATCAAATTGCACCAATATTGCAGTATGCTTTCAGAGCCACAAGTTTAGATTTTTCTCTCCTTTCTGTTTCTTGAACTGGATAACGTATTTAGGTAACACATACTGTACTGAAATGTATGTTATATTTTGCTTAACATTTTAACTTAAATACAAGTGTCACAAAAAGACCACAGTAATTATTTATGTCTTCATTAGTGATGACATGCATTTAAACATTTTTCTCATGAAGCATGTTTTTCATTAAGCATAATTTTTGCATAAGAAAACTAACATCTGTTCTTTTCTCCTGCAATTTACATAGTTGCATGGCAACAGTGACATGACTGTCCCTCAGTGACTGTGCTTGGTAAACTATTCAAAAATGATCCCATGCCAAAAATTGACTGAAACATTAGCCTCCTGTCACATACAATAGATATTGTTGAGAAAAAATGCTATCCTCTGCCTGTTGTATTTTCCTCTCAGCTTCACTGTTATGCAACTACACACATTGTTACAACACAGAACAGTGACCTATAGAAAATTCTTCCTTTTAAGACACTCCTTCTTCTAGGAGGAGCCAGACCACTACTCTAAATCTTTGACTTAATGAAAGAATGTTAATTGTGTCTGGTTTTTTCAGAAATAATGCATTTACAGGTCCTTACTTAGACTGCCATAGAAAATATTTTCCTATGCAGCTAAAAACACAGTGCAGCACAAGTAGCTAATAGATCATGGTCAGTGCATCAGCTCAATGGCACATAGTCAAAATAGATTTCTGGTTTTGAAACAGAAGCTGAACCCTATGTTCTGCTAGGTTTTGGAGCCCAGTCAAGCCAGGAGTCTTAACATGACTCCATTCTGCAGATTCTACAGTTCCTCCATTCTGCAGATTGCGAAAATTTACTTGCTCGCAGTACTTTTATGCCATAAAGACCTAAGTAGGCAGTTTCAGGGTGAAGAATGGATGAATAATGAGTCAAAACATTGGAAAAATGGGACAGGAGAGGTTTTTTTTTGGGGTAAAGGGAGACAACAGTAGCATCTCAGATCACCGAGGGAATCTGTGCAATTCAACATATTGTCGACAGGGGTGAATAATAAAGTAACAAATTTCATTATTGATGCTAAGCTACTAAAGGTAAATCAGGATCAAGAGAAGAATTTCAATTTTTTTTTCTAATAATTACAGATTAAATTCATTTTAAATAAATGTCAAATGCTGCCCATTGGATATTTTTACACATGACAAGGTGGTCTTTTGACTGACAGCTTAGATGAAAACTTAGAACTTATAATAGATAGTTATAAAATATTGGCTCACTATTCAGAAGCTATCAAAAATAATGATTTTAAAGCGAGAAACTGTTGAAAAGGAAAAAGGAAACAAGGGGATTTACAACATACTGTGCATCCATGGTTCAGTAGCATCCTGATTACAGTGTACAGTTATGGGTACTGATCTCCTACCTCTGAAAAAGGATTCAAAGGAATTTTTGAAGATGTACAGAGAAAGGATTACAGGAGTGACTTGAAATGGCTTCTGTGCACTGAACAGTGGAAATGGAAGAACAGATGACTAAAGGAGATATGAAAGAGGTCTTCATGGTCGTGAGGGGCAGTGAAAAAAGTAGAAATCCATTTTTCACTGTCAGTTCCAAAAAAAGAATTAGGTGATATCAGATGAAACTAATGGATGGCAGTTACAAACAAAAGTTTTCACATGACAGATAAGTAATCTGGAAAACAGCCAAAGGGGACTGAAGGCAATAAATTCTTGTAGGGGTTGCAAAAGCAATTTGATCTTTTCCCCCAAGGATATGTTCACTGAGGGCTACTGAACACAGGGATAAATACTTTGCTATGTATCATACATGTTTATTCTGTTCCTATATTCTTGCCTTGACATGCACATTTGGAACACTTACTGTGGTGAGTAAAACAGAATCAACTTGGGGAAAATTATTTTAATTTATCACCAATTAAAAATTGTGTTGGATGGTGAGAAGCAAAGACAAAGCTCTCCCCTTCTTCCCAGGCTTGACTTTACCCCTTCACTCCTGACTCCCCTACCTTCTTTCCCTGAGCAAAGCAGGCTGATGAGGAATGTGGGGCTGTGGTCAGTCTGTAAGAGTTCCTCCCCGCTGTTTCTTCCCCCACACAGTTTTCTCTGCTCCAGCATGGGACCTTCTCACAGGCTACAATCTTCATAAACCTCTCCAGGCTGGGCTACAGACCTTCAGCAAAAGACTGGTCCAACTTGAGTCCCCATGGGCAGCAGGTCTTTCAATTTTCAACATATTTCAAGTGTATCTTTCATGTGTTAAACTGGAAAGGACTATGCTTTCTTCTCCAACAGGTGACATTTTCTGTTTTGTAAGGCCAAATGCTTATTCAGCCAACCTAGATAGTAGAACCCTAAATTATTCAGAAAGTACTTCAACTGGGATCTAGAACACAGGCCAGGAAAATTCTGCAAGTGTTTCTTATGAAACCAGAAACCATGAGGGTCTTTTCCCACCCCTGAGGTTTGGTTCCTGTCTGGTTACAGGTTTTACTTTCTTTCATTTAATGAAAATTTTTCTCTTGTTTCTCTACATAGAAATGCCTGGAAACTCAATTGAAAAGACTGAAAATTATATAAGACTCAATGATAATATTGAAATAGCATTAGTATATATTTGTCAATTTGAGGATGGAGGGCCTTAAATCTCCTCTTTTAGGTTGTGGCTTTTGCAGAACTGCAGGCATAAAAACATAAATACTTTCTAATTTTTGGTTAGAAGTAAAGGAATGACTGCATGTACAGACAATGCACCAGTATTAATTATGTAGTGTTTAAAAAGAGTTTGACTTAATTCCCAGTACAAATGCAAAACTGAAAGGCCCATAGAGATTTTGAGTTGCCTGCAGTAGCATTTCCCCTGTACATTCTCCCTATTAGTACAGGAATAGAATGGAGGGAGAGGGAAACAAAAACATGCTGACTGAAAAGTGCACCTTGCCGTAGACGTGATGTTCTCAACAGGATGGTCCCAAGCACTACAGAATTCCATTTCAAAACTATTAAGTGAGAGTTATCTTTTCTTCTCCGCTGATCTTTGCACCTGCACACAACCACATTCACAGGCAGTGCCCTGGGCTTCCTCTTCACCTTCTCAGTTCCTATCTGCCATACCCAAAATGTTTGGAGAAGAGGGAAGGGAGAAATGCAGATGACACAGTATAATGTTTCCTCCTTCATGGCCCAAACCAGTGTTGAGCACAACATCCATAGTTGATCTCATACTTTTAGTAAGACTAGCTTAGACATGAGGTGCACATTTCCATGATGGAAAACTCTCTACCATCTTTTAAGTACGCATGGATTAATCTCATCGAACACTCACACACATTTCCATCAGCTGGAGGAGGAATCCTTTGACTGGGTTTTGACCTGAAATCTGAGGCAAATCTCTTTGTTCACTTATCTGAAGTTGATTAATTTCATTATTGATTGCTGCAGTTTTTTTACCACAGCTAAAATGTCACAGGTTAATTCTACTTGCTGTGGTCTTGACATCGTATCTCCTAAATTATTGACTTATGTGCATGCTATTCTTTCATTTTGTTTATTTACAGTAATAAATCTTCAATTTTGTTTAACAATAAACAACATAGAAATGCTTAAGTGATTTAAATGTCACTCCAAGGGAAAAAGATTAAAACTGCAACAATCTTTCTCCCAAAGTAATTTTACTTTCTAGCATGTTTAGTACCCCATTTGCTTCAAAGTTATAGTCTGCATTATGGAAAAACAGTTTTCTTGATACTTACATGACTCCTGTGATAGAAAAGCCTAGTTCTCTCAAAAACCTCCAGCCTGATCGATGCTCTGTTTTATCTGAGTATTTCTTGAGATTCGTGAGGATCCCACGGCTGGAATTGTTGTGCTCTCTATGGGTCCTTTCATAAAGCTTGTTCTGCTCAAGACCCATGTTATGGGGGCAGGCTTGGAGCCCTGGAGCTGTTGTCACTAAGCTGAGACAATCCTGCACCAAACAAAGCTGGATTCTGCACTAAAAATTCCTACTCTTATTTCTATTCAAATCGCAACAAGTGACTATTTAATTACACAGTGCTTGATGTAAAGATTGTAGATCTGTGTTAGGCCACAAAACTAGCTATTCCTTATTTTTAAATTGTTCTTGAAGAAAAAATTTTGATAGCAATGGGAAGTTATGCTTCTTATTGAGACATATATAATAGAAGGATGAGTATATATCCTGAATATCATTGCCTTTAAATTTCATTCTGATTTTTTTACATTCAGAAAAGTCATAAATAGTTACACATAAGAAGAAAATTATGTAAAGACTTCCCAGAATTTGCATTTTCATATCAGTTCAAGAGTCACTACAATGAACAGTTAAACATCATCTTTGACAGATCCACAATGTGTATGTACAAATGACTACTTTCAGAAAGAATCATCATGTTGTAGAATTTCATTACACACAGTAACAAGCCGCAAAAGTTGCAAAAATTTATATCTAAATATTTTTGCTAAAACATTGATTTCACAAACTGTCAGGAAAGGTCTCTTCTGGGGTTATTTTTAAAGTCACACTGAAAAGAAATTTAACACAGACTATGACCTTTAAAACTTTAAGAAATTAAATAGAACTCTAATTATTTTTAATGAAATGTTTACATACTAGTAAAAGATCTCACATGCTGTTGAATCAAAAACATAGATTTCATTCTAGGAATTGTGTTCTTGGCCTAAAAGGGTCAAGGGTCAGACACATTAAAAGATCACAGAAAGTGTACAGTATAATCATTTAAGAGTAATGAACCAGGCATGTGCTTCTCATGGCAGCAGGCATCTCCAGCAGCAGGCCCAGGGGCCCAGAGCTGGGCTGCATCACAGATCGTCTGGAGCACAGTAAAACCAAGCATCTTTGGCAATGTCTTAGGAGTCCTGGCCAGAGAGGAGCAAATATGTGCTGAATAAAGAGGTTTTAGCACGTCCTCTTCATGCTGAGACTGACAGCTTTCTGTTATGCAATAGCTTTTTCCCTAGTTTTCCTAATGTAAAAGCTGGACATGAGAACAGTCATTTTCAAAAGGCATGGGATTTTTTGAAGATGTACTGGAAGAAATAAGGGGCAATGATTCATCCAATAGAGTTGTAGAACCAGTTTTTTAAGGATTTGTATACTTGTTGAAAAATCTAATTACACTTACAGAGGGACTGAGAAGAAATGAGTTAATGCCAGATATAAAGAGAACGACCAGTAGAGGAGGAAAAAAGGCAAACCTATGCCAATGTGCAAGTCATATGAGATAAATAATTAAAGACACTGATTTTCTTTGAGAAGTATTCTCAAAGAAATTTAGTCATCTCTATCACATGTTCTGGTTTAGAGGCAAAAGAGAAAGTTTTTAAAGTCATATGAAAAAGCACTATTCAGGGCATTGGCAGACCAGATAAAGTAGTATGTCAGTTCTCTTCAAGCTGCTATTTTACCTGGCTCGTTAAAAATTAATAGATTGTCTCGGATGAATAATCTCTATAAATGTTTACTGTATTTGTTACTCAAATGTGAGAGTACCTTCATTTATTTTCTAAGTATATATATTTTGTACTTTCCAAAGGCATATTTTCATCCTAGAAAAGTCATCCATTTGGCTGCACCAAAGTTATAAACTTAAATTCCACCATGTTAATCCAGCATTGGGGTGATTTCATTAGATATATCAACCTGTAAGTATGCAGCAGTTAAAAAAATTAAAATAAATACTGTTCTAATATTTTGCATAATTTTATCTTGTCCAAAAATTTTAGTTAAGAAAAGATCATGTGACCTGCCTTCCAGACCTCTTCAGTCCTTCAGTTTAGGTAGAGGCTACAAATTGTTTTCCTTTTTTTAAAGCTCGAAACTTGCTATGAACTCTTATCTTCTCAATGCCTTGAAATCCGTTTAACTGTGGATCTGACCCTCTTGGCAGATTTCAGAAAGCAATTTTAGGTATTGGAATGAGAAAGAAAATAGTGTGGAGTGGGGAACATTTTGCCCCTAACACTCGAGGTCTTCTGCAAGGATATAGACCTCTGTATATTATACTTTCCTAGGTAAAATTTTAGAGGAATAAAATTAAAATAAATGCATCCTAAAGTTCATTGATGGCTTTTTAGATAATTAGAGACATAGTAGGGTAGCATCTGAAAGAAAGAGGTTTAGTATCCACAACACCGAGCTTTTACCATCTCATTTAAATAGCTGGTGTTTCCAGGGCAGTTTTTCTGGGCTCTTGAGGGCATTGCTGACCCTTTCTGGCCCTGCCTGTCCTGGGCCTGAGGCATCACTCGACCTTGTCCATGATCCAGACCCCATCTCACCTCAGCCCTTGGAATACAGAGGCTGTGTGGGATACCTCTCAGGGCACAGAGGTGGCTCCCTGGGGGCCAGGCCCTGTCCCACGCCCAACACTGAGTAGACCCAGCCCCAGCAGAAGAAAACACAAGGCTCTGTGCTGCCCTGACAACTCAGGGATCAGGACCTGCCTGTCTTTAATATTTTGGCATGCTTTATTTCTATTTTAACTGGACTAACAGAAATTCTGTCTTTATTTTCACTAGACTGTTAATATACTAATTTGCTCACAGTAAATTGCTGGCTCTCCATGCCAGTAGGGTTCCGGTTTTGTCTGCAGCAGTGTTCTGAATTTATCAAACGCAATTGTCTTTCCTTGGGGCTCTAAATTTTAAATTTAGTCTGAATACACTACTGTATTTGAACATAAGTGAATGCAGAGGCTGAGATCCAGTCAGCCTAACAGATAACCTAAATGGCATCCAACATTAGACACCTCGCATGGTAGTCATCTTAAAGTACTTGCCTGAATGCGTATATATTTAAAAATTTCTGGGTTTGTAAGGGATTAAAACAAAATAAAATTTTAAGCCATCTATCTGGCTTTTAGAGGTTTTCTGAATACAATAAAATTAGCATTCACTAGAACTGTATTTCCTGAAAAATACTTGAGACATCAAGTCAGATAAGGTACTGAAAAACTGATGTTTTTTCCGCAATCCATAATTCATAATTCAGTGCAAGAATTTTGCTGCAATTCCTGTCTGTTCAAGCCAACGTATAAAAAGTTAAATATTTCAGGAGTAAACAATTAAAATTTCCAGTACCTTCCTCCTCCACTTGATAATTTATTTTGATAAGAAAGAAGCCTGCAACATTTGGTCAGCCCTAGAGTGACATCTACAGCTCAGAGAAATGTGCAAGAGAAGCAAAATTCACTCATTCAGCCTTAACTAGGAAATAGGAGTATACTGATGGTGACTGATCTATGAGTTTAAGATATAAAAAAGGAACATATTTTACCACAAAGCATCCTGATGGTTAGGCAGCAACAGAAATACCTCAGCCCACCTGTCAATTCAACCCTTTTACCAGTAGGTTCCTACATCTACTATTTCCTAACAATTCTAGGATGTCTTAATCTTGGATAGGAAGATAATATTGATCAAGTATAGCTGTAAAAAGATCAGATATGAAGAATCAAGTCATCTAATGAAGTAATCTTTTCGGATGGAAAAAATTGTAGGAAGGACAGCTTGAGCAGGAATGCAAAAGATTCCATTCCATTCCATTCCATCAGTTCATTTTTTTTTGTTCTAAATGTATTAGACTATTTAAAAGCTATTTTATGGGATACATGTGTTTTCAACTTATCAAAGTAAGCACACATGGAGAAATTAAAAAAAGAAATTAGTAGATCATTCTGAAAGAGGGAAGCATTTATTATTGACTTTAATACAGAAAGTAAACAAAATAATTCTACCCTATTGATCAGGTCAATGTCATCATTGGCCAATTTGATCTGACAGTGTTTCTGGAACCACATATATGACATTTTAACCCTCAAGATTTCATCAATAGAATAAAATTTAGTCATATGAAATGGATTAGTATGCTGAAAGTCAGAAGAGCTGTAAAGTTCATTAGTATGGTCATTAGAAGATAAGAAGTGCTGGTCGTAAGACAGTTCATTATCTCTTTAGGCACAATAATCAATGATATTTTGGAAATTGGAGTCTATTATAGGTCAACTAACTTTGAAATATGGTTCTCAAATTATATTTTTGCTAATGTCGGCAAAATTGACACTTTTCACTACTGTGAACAGACAGTGCAGCACATTACTAACAGAAGACTGATAATTTCTTTTAATGTTGTTAAAACAACTGTATAAAAAATTATCAGGGCCAGTACTACCAAAAGACTTCTGTAAGAAAAAAGACTTCTGTAAGAAAAAAAATTCCATGAGTTTTCCCATTGGAAGTTCCTTTGGCTTGCTTTTCATGCTTTCGATTTTATTAGTTTTTCAGTATCTAGAAATGTAAAATTCTGACTTTTGTGTTCCAATGATATTGTCTAAGCACAAGGATGTGCAGAAGGATATGGGAAAGAAGAATTAATTTTAAAGGTGCCAGAAAAGATAGGAAGAACAGGGGAAGTACCACAATAAATAAAACATTTGCAATAGACTTACCGTCCTTGTCAGAGAAGAACAGATGGTTTAAAAAGATTTAAATATTGTGGACATGACAGGTTTATTTTTACTGAACACAAGCCAGAGATAAAGCCAGTGTGAGTGAAAGTGAGATGAAAAAAACTAACTCATGGTAACTACTTTGTGTCATTTTAACAACTTGGCCTTAAATGTGTATGTGTCTTATAATTCAGAATAGATATAGGGTTCACTCATTTAGATGTGCTCTAGCTCAAATTAGATAAGCTGCTATATCTATCACCTTTAAAACCAACAAAAAAAATCTGCAAGGAAGAAAATATTTCTAGTTGTTCAATGACAATGGAGGCAACAGGTACAAATTGAAATGCAGAAAATTTTATTTAAACATAAGAAAAATCATTTTAACTGTGAGGGTGATGAGACACCTTCCCAGTGAGGTTGTGAAGTCTCCAACCTTGGAGATACTCAGAACCCAACCAGACATAGTCCTGCACAACTTGCTCTAGCTGATCCTTCTTTCAGCAGAGGTCCCTTCCAACATGACCCTATGACTCTGTGACATAAAGCATTTTTATTGGACAAGGTAACATTTTTGGCAGATGAACACTCCCAAAAATAGTTAGCTGTATTTATTTACTCCTCAGGTTTAGGAAGGATACATGAAAAATAGTCCATCCAATAACCAAGCCAACTATATGTGTCTTCCAGCAACTGCATTTGTAAAGGATGCTAATTTAGATGTTTTTCTGGATACATAGATGTATGAAATTACTTTTCAAACTATTATTTTTAATCTGGTTGGTTTTCATGCTCCCAGAAGAGTGGTGAGAACATGTAACTGATTTATTTTAATAGGATCTGTTTGGCACAGATAAAAAAAGATATTTTTGATGTATTGCTTAGTACTACTCCTGGAAGACACAAAGCCTCTGGGGTAAATGCGAGATACTCCAGAGAAGCTGAAATCCACTTTACATAGCTAAATGTTTGGAAATGGTATCTTCCTATAAAAAGCACATACAGTTATGCATTTCTGATAACCCAAGATGTTTCCTATGTCTCTGTAGAGGCAACTGAATTAAATAGATACTATTGAACTTTACATTAAATCATATGGGACTAGGACAGCTCTACATTTCAGTGGAGAAAAGGAGCTACTTTTAAAAAGGTACAGGGAAAATATGCAGGAAAACATGTCATGAAAATTGTATGGAGAAAATGAAGGCTTTTATTTTCTTTGGATTATTCTAGTTGGTTTTGTTGTGGGTTTTTTCATTTATTTTTAGCTTAAATTTTTTTAATTGCAATTATTATTTGTCTTGAAAGCTTTGAAAACACAAACTCAAGATATATAAGAATATCTTTCAGACAGAATGAAAGTACAAAACCATGTAGTTAACGATTTATTTGATTTATAGACAACATATTTTACCTGGAGAAAATTGTCTTCTAGTTGTAGTGAGGTAACCATATGAAATCTGAGATTATGCTCTGTTATGGACAAGTAATGCCAGTTTTGCAGCAATTTTAACTATTCTATTTGTTAATTTTTAATGTGACGATTCATTCCCACAAATATCACTTGCCTTGGAGAACTAATGTTGATTAAGACTGTAATTATGTATTTCATCAACAGTAATAATTTATATTCCAGTAACACTGATAAGCATATATTGCCTGCTTTTTATTACATATAAAGTAGTTTTCAAGCCTTAGAAAAAAATAGGGCTGGTTGGATTGTTTGTTTCTGGTAATACATATTACCTTACTCTTTTTAAGTCATGGTGAAAGACTGAAATATATAGCAGGCTGTCCATAGATGCTTTTTTAATCACTCCTATCAAACACTAAGCAGCAATAAAGTCTTTGGGCAAAAAGAGATACACAGTCATGCTGAAGATTACAGTTCTCTTCATAAATAAGACAGACAGCAAACTGGTTATCAACAAGGTCTCCCACATTACTTTGGCTCAGCATAAAGAAAACAAGAAGAAATGGATAAATAGCAGCCGAAAGGTGAATAGTTCATGTTCCTACAAGAATCTGGATCAAGTATTAGACCTTTACACCAGCTTTGATTGTCTTCTACACTGTAAAGTAAAAGTTTAAAAACTGCTACTATACATTTTCTGGTCAGCTTGATAACTTTCTACTATGATATGAATCATTCAATGGGATGAAGACAGTAGAAGTTCATTTTATAAATTCTAACAAAACTTTTGACACAGTCTCCAGCTGCTACTGGAAGGTCCTTGCAGCTTATGCCCACCATTTTCAAGTCACCTTGATTTCAGATGTGTCCCACACTGGTTCCATTACTCACCACTCTCACCATACTGTTCATCAGACTCAAGCCATCAGCATGAGCAAAGAGAATTCTAACACTTGCCAGACCACAGCAGGAGGAAAAAGCCCAGTTTAATACTTGCCACATAACCAAGAATATTAGCAAGCTACAGCAAATGCCCAAGAGGCAGAGGTGAGCAGGCAGACAGAACATAGATTATGTAAGGAAAGGCTGCACAAATGACTTGAGTCACTCTGGAGAAGAAAGGTCAATGAGGCTGCGTCCTGCTCTGTTCAGCTGTCTTTCAGCATCCTCAAGAGGCTCTTCTCACAGCTTCACACTAAAGTCACAAGAAGCCAGAAAAGATGCTCAGGTGACATCTGCAACCAATGGAACACAAAGGAACATCTGGGCCTCCTGGTGAAGTCATGACAAGAGACAGGGAAAAGCCCAAGGGCCACAAAGGTTTATTTTTCCTCAGCTATTGCTGCAAAGATCTGCTCTTGGACTGCCCAGGTGCCTGCATCTGGTAGCAGGGTGGGAGAGAGCAAAGGAGCCTGGACTTCCTCTCTCCTTTCAAGGAGATTCAACTCAGAGATCACTAGTTGCTGTTACAGCAGGGCAGTACCCATATTGTTAAGATTAAAAAATTAGCATATCTTCTAATGAGCTATTAACTAGAAGTAAGGCCTGCAAGTATTAATTTTCAAAGACATGACATGGTAAAACATATCAACTGTATACATATAATTTGTAAGATTGTAGTAAATGTCATCTAGTAAAGTGGTAGTTTCTTTTGCTGCCTTAGAAAGGATAAATCTGAACACTTTTCTACGTATGATCAAGACAGTTTTCCCCAATTTTTTATAAAATCACACAAGATTTTGATCTCATTTATACTAAGAAGGCAGATCTCTCAAGCACAGTACAGATGACATGCTGTAGACAAAAGTTTCAATTTAAATGAAATTACATTCCAATACCACATTAAATGCCACAAAGTAGTAAACAATTTAAGTCAGCCACCTTAGATAGCCATAGCAGTTAATTCCAAACAAATGTCAGTATTTATGAGGACAATCAGCTGAGTATTTGCCCTGCTTCTTATTTGCATCAAACAGTATTGTTGCCAAAAAAGAAACAGCGTGCAGTTACCTCGTGTGTGTCAAACTCTGGCACAGTTTTGTTGATCTGTTAGTCTCCTTTAACAGGACACATTTTCAGCAGCACTGATTTATACAAAGCATTTGTGTTGCGCTTTAAATATTATTCTGCATCTGTTATGCCAGCCATGCAAAAAGTCAAGTAAGTCTTTGTTTGACTCAAAACAACTTCTATTGAAAGACATATGCTTTGTCTGCACAAAGACTTCCACTGTTAGCAACAAACAGAAGCAGAAGTGAATGTTATTCCTATCTTCATGCAAAATCTGTGCCTTCAGCCAGTCATTGTACACAAAGGCCACAAGATGGTAGTCTTGCCTTGAAAAGTCATATGCTGACTCGTTTTTCTATATAAGGAGCTGGTTGTCTTCTTTGCAACATCTGTGATTTTCAGTTCCTACCCTATTTCTATGAAATAAGTTCTCATGAACAAGTAAAATTAAATCAAACAGGGTTTAAATCTAAGCTCAGTTTTCAACATGAAAGCACAATATATATATTATAAGAAAATTAAAGATGTTCATATATGAGTAGTAACTTTTTGAAAATGCAGAAAATTAGTGCAGCTAACTAATAACACTTGTATTTTAGTGGGGTAAAGGTCTTTATCTACAGGAAATTCGTTATCATAATTTGGGCCTAGGACTGATTGCTTCTTGTGGTAAAAATAACTAGCATGGATTATCTGTAATAATCAATTTTGTCAGCTTCCGTAGTACTAAAAATATACTGAGCATCAGCAATTTTAAAAATATAGGCGAGTTTTACAAAGGCTTGGAAAAATCAAGCATTTAATTAGAGGATTCTAAGAACAGTTTTCCAGATCTGTGACTTATTCTAGCAGTTCCTAGTTCTAACTAGATAGAGTAGCTAATTTCTTCTTCACATGCTTCAACCACTAGGTGATTCAGTTTTATACAAGGGTGTCATTTAAAATACGTTGTTTGAAATAAATATATAAAGTAAATTCTTACATCTGTATCCTACACTAGCCCCCTAAAGGTACATATGTTTTGAGGGGGGAAACCGACAAGTGTTTACTTCATCCATGAGAGTTAGGTTTCTGCTCTGGCGCCTAATTACTCAAAGCTTTTTGAGCTGCAAGAAAAGTTTAGTTTCTTTGCCAAAAGTGGTAGTATACTCCATGGTGAACAGTTATTTCAAGCATATGGAGAAAGAATGAATGGAGTTTTCTCCCAGAAATCCTGTG
Source organism: Vireo altiloquus (assembly GCA_013396875.1). Taxonomy (NCBI): domain Eukaryota; kingdom Metazoa; phylum Chordata; class Aves; order Passeriformes; family Vireonidae; genus Vireo; species Vireo altiloquus. The sequence continues at coordinate 808,616 of VZRF01012837.1, read as the reverse complement.
ATACACTAACTCATTAGGATGCAGGCAGATGAATCATCAGGTGCACAGCTCTTCTTGACAAACCTTGTTTTGCAACTAATGAGAACTTCAGCAACCATTCTGTACATGCTGTGCCCTCATCTCCTTATATTCTACTTTTGGTCCTACTGATGCCTTAAATGGCTACCTAGAAACAGAGACTAGACAGGAATAAGGGAATAAAGGAGGGATTTATTTGAAAGGCCTTCAGATGTACACTCTGTGCTCCAGAGGGTCCTGCCTCAGTGGATCCCAAAATGGATGACAGGTCACGAGTTCTTCACACTTTTATATCAGCATCAATTCACCAACCAGAACCCAGCCAATGATGGAACTTCCTCAAGCTTACTCCCCTCTCCCCAAGATGATGGTTTATAGTTTTTTGGCCTAGGACAGTCTGGGTGTCCTTGGAGAGCGAGCTAGAGAGGCTTTGTTATGTCTATCTTAGCATAGAGAACAGCACTTAACAAGCTACAGAAAACTTCAGAGCTACACTAGAAGTACAGGATTTGAAAAATATAAAAGTTAAAACCTAAGGCGTCACTACCATTGATGGCCTTGTTTCAAACACATTTCATTTTCCTTAAATCAAAATTTTTTGTGTATTCACATTTTGATAAAATCATCACAATAACTTTAGCCAGATTTTTTTTTTTTTTTTCAACAGCAAACTTCCGGCATTTATAAAAGTTTTCAAGTACTTTCAAGTAAGTCTGAAAAAAAAGCATAGTTTAGGATTCAGATGAAAAAAGAACTTTTGGATTGCTCGTGGTCTACACTTATCTATGACATCAGAAGTGTTAGCTGCACTATCTCAGTGAGATAATATGGCTAGAAAGGATTTACAATTCTATGGTGTCAAAGAGCTAGCACTCTACCACTTCTGGTAAAGAAAAGACTCTTTTCCCAGTGCTGCTAGCTAGGAATGAACCAGAGGCTCAGAGAGCTGGCACAGCTTTAGGGAATTAGGAGATTTAAGTAGATAGCTACGGAATACAGCAATGGAAGTTATTCTTGTGTAAGTTTGGTAAATTTAAAACAAATGTTTCGGGTTTCCTGGTAGGTTTGTGGTTTGGTTCCCCATCCACCCACAGTACTTTTGCAGAAAAAGTATTTTTCAGCAAATAACATATACTAGAAACATATTACCATGAATTCACACAGCAACTCTCCAGATTTAAGTTGCCATAAATATTTTGGGAACTATAAACAAAAGCAAGTAATTGTGAAATAAATTTACACTAAATATAAGTTTATGGATAATTTCTGCAGGAAAAGATATGATGCGTAAGAATAATTATCCTATTTCCCCAGGGAAATTAAATTTCACATGTCTTTTCTAAGAAAATATATGAAATGACATAAATAGCAAAAACTGTCTACTGGACAACAAACAAAAGTTTTCAGTGCTGCCTGCAGGACCAGCTTTTGGGCTGGACATTTATATTTCCACCAGAATTTGAAGCCAACCTGCATCTAGTAGTTTCATTTCCTTGGAAAGACATTCAATTTATTTATACACCTCCAGGTTTCAGGTATTCATAGGCATCTCCACTAAGAGAAATATTTAAAAGTTTCTATGAAAAGCTTCAAAAGCAGAAAATTAATTCTGTGGAGAAGTTATAGAATTTTAAATTTAATAAATTATTTATGAAGAGAATGTTTTTACTAAACTACTTCATCAAGGTTTCATTGTTTTACACCACACCATGAGTATGATATACAGATAAACTCACAGACACAAACACGCACAGAGACATGCAAACACACACACTCTCTCTCCACTTGGGTTAAAAATCCTCTAGTTACTCACAGGTGACCATTTTAATTAAAAAAAAGTAATTTGAAGATAATAGGACCTTGAACCATGGGCATTACAGATTGCCATTCCGATTTAGAAAGAAAGTGCAATAATTACCCTAGTTGAATGACCTTTTTTTGCACCACATTGTCCCTTTAAGTTACCCACCATTGGCAGAAAAATAATTTTGGGGAGAAGAAATTTTTTTTTCTTTTCAGGCTTCTGTTTAAACAAAGTTTTGTTTTTAAAAGCCTTAATACTTCATGCTTTGCTTAATAAAGCTAAAAATAATTCTAGAATTCAGTCATAGGCACCTTCAATCAGTTCAGCATTAATTCCTCAGAACCAATGTGAATCTAATGGTTGTTACTCATTGATTCAAAACGTCAAGCTGACCCTGTAGTTCTGTTCCCTAAAATAGCCACATTCTTGTTGCTGACTAGTTCATCCTTCCCTCCTCTGCTGCTATGTCTTTCCTTTTACATATTATATGGCTTTTACCTTAATGGACAGACTTTTCAGAGTGCTGACTGTATCTGACTGACAGAAAAGGGGCCCTAACCTTTCTCCAGAAGTTCTTGATTAAATAGCTATACAAATATTAGAAATCAGAAGAGGAACATCAATACAGTACAAAACAGAGCTTTTCTGTCTATTTCGTAGGTTTGTGAGAAGACAGATAAACTAGCCCACTTTATGCTATGACTCCAAATATTTTGATACACTAAAGCTATTCATCATTAATTTGTGTAAGCAAAATTGAAAAACACATATTCCAAAGCCTGTTCTCCCTCAGCTTCAAGTAGAACAGTGACCACCTCCATTATTGCCAGCTCAGAGAGTCAAGACTTTGGTCTTAGCTGAGATTCCTGCCCTTCCAGTATACTTTGATAGCGTCAGGAAAATCTTTCCTACTAAAGCAAGCCTCTCCTGAATGAGTCTCCGGGCCCTTGCAGTTTATTCACATGGTCACTAGATGACACTGCTAGCAAGGATTTTTTTTTTTTTTTTTTTTTTTTTTTAACATTTAAGTGCTTTCTGTTTGCTGACCAGCTTTTGACTCTTTCAATTATCACAAAATGATGCTTTTAGACTCTCTGACAAATAAGGACGGGCGTCACCTTGAACATCTACCTTGAACATCAGGGAAAGACTTTGACAGCTTTTCCCACTGAATTCTCCATTTCTTACTGTTGGCTGGGTAAAAAACTGGCTGGATGACTGAGCCCAGAGAGTGGTAAAAAGATACAATGATGAATATGGATAAAAGAAAGAGTCAAATACCTTCACTAACAAGAATCTAGGTTCCATCAGAGAAAAAAAACCTTATTTCCATTCCTACATTTCGAGAGGAAATTATCATAGGACAGAGAAATCGGTAGTTTTGAGGAGTACTGGTTAGGCAGGCAGGTTAGCTATTTTGTGTAGCTATTTTTTGTAGCTATTTTGTCTAGGTGTGAATTGTAGTACTGTAGTAACTCAAGAAAAACAGAAAAATCATTTCTTACACTCTACTGCACCTGTATATAGAATTAGACTGTCAGCCACTTGCCTTTTACAAGTTTTATATTTAGTACTACCATTTAAAATTACAGAAGAAATCATTTGCTCTTGATTTATATATTTTACATCCCTTCGAATGTTTAGTACAGATTTTTTATAGCTCTTTTTTACAACTTGAAAGCTAGTGCTAAAAAGTAATAAAAATATTTTCTCATTTGTACAGAGGTATAATCAATAAGCCCGTTATCCAAAGACGATTTCTTTCTCTATCCAACACCTTTGTGAAATTCAAAAAATATCAAATTTTCTTATTCTTTTTTTTTTTCCCTTAGAAATGAACACTTTTTTTTTTTTTTAATTTAATCTGTTATACAGATGTGAGTGCTTGATTGCTCTTTGCTCATACAGACCAAGTTCACCACAAGAGACTAGTAGGCAGCACCCAGAATCTGTGCAACTGGGGATCAAGTCATAACAGACGTGCAGGAAATAAGGGCTATTAATAAGATCCATACTTATTCAAGCTTTTATTCATGTTTTACTCTCTAAAAAATTTCTTTCCTCATGTCACCCTCAGTTAGCTTTTTAGTAAAGAGGTAACTGGGCACCAATTTTGTAACAGTGCAGACCTTACTGGAAACAGATCACAGGGCAAGCCAAACCCTATTCTTCAAGAAGTCTCACCAAGGCATTCTTGGATCTCCAATTAAGTTTCTCGTAGCAAAAGGCAGTAATTTGTCCCTTCAAAACCATATTCAGAAAATATAATTAAGTCTTATATTTGAGCCATTACCTGATGAACTCATAAAACATTTGCTGACTGAATGTGTCTTTTATGGTTTGGTGTTTCTTCTTCAGGCATGGTAGAAACATTAATTCACACATTTGGCTCCCTCCTAGACATGAGAACAAACTCTAAAAATGTGCCTAGAAGTCAACCACATTTGATAAACCAACAAAAAGGTTTTATAGAAGCAAGCCTGATTTTTTTTTCCTTTGGATTTAGTTGGCTTTACACAGCCTGTTGCATAGACTTCTAGTGATGATGTCACTGTTTTTCTTAGCTATTTGTAAGTCACACCATTTTCTAGCAATATGACTAAATGCTAGATAGAATAGTTCTATTCTTAGTAACTTTATTGACTTCATAGAATATTATGTCTTTTAAATTTAGTCACGTTCTTCCTACTACTTTAAATCACCTTTCCTAGCTTTTATTTCTTCTCATGACAGATTTTGTTTAATTTCTGTAAAAGGAGAATGAATGATCAGAAAAGGGTACTCTTAGACTATTCTTTTTTGTCATTTTTTGGTTGTACTTTCCTGGGAGGATTTCTATTAGGGCCTCATAACAGTAGTATTTCTTGCAAGAGGAAAAAAAATTACCAGAATTGTGACAAGCTCAACATGGCAAAGGGAATGCATCTGTTGGACTTCATAAATTCTTTCCTTGACGTTTTCTGATCTTCTTATAGTTAAATAATTAATATATTGAAAGATATGATCTCATACTCCTTTCTGATGAGAAAATGCCAAGATATGAATTGCAAAGACAGAGTATAAAACAAGGCATCTACACAGAGATATATCTCAGGGAGTTTGCTTTGGTTCCATTTCCTGAATAGGGATGGACTAATCTATTGTTAACTCTGTCCTAGTTCATTTTTGTAAACTGGGAGATGGCTCAGATTACTGCCAAGACTTCAGATCTTATTTGGAGGCAGCATTTGCAGAGTTTCTAAAATTGTAGTTTCCCACAGTTGGGTAGTCCCCCGGCATATAAAGATCAACAGGAGATTTTTATTCATCCAATTCACCAGGACTCTTGGCTAGAATCAACACCAACTTTACTAGTTTCTCTGTTAAAAGCAGTCATAATCTAAGTATAAGCACATTGCCACTTCTCTTTCCTAGGATCCTGGACACTGCTCAGGTATTCTCAGACCTATTATAAACACTGATAGATTGAATTTCTCAACTTTTATGGCTCTTGAGTTTAACATCTTGTCAAAACGGAATGTTTTAAAACTAACCTTCTCCATACTTGGAATCAAAAATATCCCATTATAAAAAAATCTAAGTATTACCTATGTTCTTCCCATAAATGAAAAGTAATATATTTTAGTGCTTATCAAACCCGATTTCCTTTAATGACAAGATAACCCACCTAGCTGACCAACGACAATAAGTATTTTAACAATTTCATTCAGACTATGAGCCAGGAAGGAATGAATATCTGACCTGACAGGAGAGTCTCCTGTGAACATGCTAGAGTGTCCTGAGGTGACTGTATGATACTGTATTCCCTATCATCTGCCCTACACCAGACATGAGTCCTGTGCCTTTAAAGCTAGCTCCAGGAGAGGGGGGAGAGAAGCCAGGTGGATTTTTCAGAGCAGTTTGTATCTCAAGGACACATACATTCCCTTGTGTTCTTCCACTGCTGCGGCAGAGCAAAGAACTTTTCCTACTTTCTCAGCTCTCTGTTCCTTTTCTCAGGAGAGAGATGGAGAGTTCAAGTCCTTTGCATTTAAGCTAGTCTGCTAGCTGATGCAAGAAAGTTCTTTCCCTGGGACTTTGGTTTCTTCTTCTTCACTTCTGGACTGTTCAGAACACCAGAACACCAGAACCTCACCAGGAGGCTCTACACCACAGCCCGGAGGGGCTCACACTGAACCCCAGCTCTGGAGAGAGAGAGCAGAGCCACACCTACAGAGAACTTTGAATTCTAAAACCTACCAGAAATAGGTTTTATTATTTAATATTCTTTTCTCTTTTTTTTTTCCATGCCTGCATCCACTCTGCTTGCTAAATAAATAGTCTTTTTTCTCTTTCCTCAAAGAAATTTCTCCCCAAACCTGTGGGGGAGAGGTGGCTGAAACCTGCCTTCTTTGGGGGAGACATTCCCTCTAGAGTGTTCCCTTAATTTGTCTCAAACTGGGACATAGATGATACAGGAGCATGGAAGTTAATCTAGAGGAGTAACCAAGCCCATAATGTTGGCACCTCCTCAAGTGGAATATGGTATAGTATAATGCACCATGTTTTAAAAGCAAACTAAACCAAACCAAATACACAAATGGAAATGAGCAAACCTCAAGTGAGTATTGTCTTGTTAGGTAAGGCAAAAGCAAAGCACCACATCGAGGTGACTTGACCAGCTTCTAGTGAAGTGAAGTTTGGCTCACCCTTATGCAGTCATGTAGATACCCCCTGACCGATTCCCACGAAGAATGCAAGCTTTTCTGAAGAAAGACTGTGTTTCCCCAGAAGTGGTTTCTCCAGAAGCAATGTGTGTATTTTGGCACACATTTTCCGCATGTCAATATCCAACTCAGCAATTTCAGTATACACTGCTTTGAACATTTGGTTGGAATGTCTATATGAAATTCAGCTATGTGAAACAGAGTGCAGGTTGTGTCTCCAGTTCTTCTGCTCAAAACAGGTGGAGATCTTTCTTAAAAGAGAGTTTTTGAATTTCAGAAGACAATTTATTTAACAAAAGACAATTGGTTAAAAGTGTGAAAATTTGCAGTTGAGGTTTGGTCATAGTATTTAAATGAAAGTAAGGAAACTATGAACAGAGTTATAGATATAGAGATAGAGAGAGAGAGAGAAAGAGAGTTCTGTTCATTTCTCAGAAATAATAAGTCAGCACAAATACATCAGATATCATAAGCAATACTTTAAAAACCTGAGCAGGGAATCCATGCACAAAATCACAGAAAGGTGCCATGTTCTGAAAAGAAGAGAGATGTACCTACTGTCAAATGCTAAGGGACAAGTGGTAGACACCTTCTTTCAAAAGCTAAACAGTCTTTTTTGTGAAAAAGACTTTTTGTGTGTGTTCATATTTCTCTTTCTCATTGCCAGAAAGAAGGGCCTGGATATCAACAATGGGGACTGTTTTTAATATTTTAGAACAACTAATGCCAATAAGAAATTTATATAAAATGTTAACAGGCATGCAAAGGAAAAGAATTATGGAGTTGAACTAAATCCAAAAAACATGGTATGGTATTCACACAAAAAAAAATATTGCAAATGTGTCTCCCAAAGAGTATAAACCAGCCAAAAAAAAGTATTGTTTTAATTTTAAAAATATAAACAAACCACTTATGGTATTATTCTTACACAGACAGTTTACATATTTCTTCATTAAATTGTAACAGTATTCCTGCAAGAAGCATAAGTAAACATCCTGCTTTCGTTTTGGTTTGGTTTTTTCCCCAAGAATCCAGTACAATTCTAAATCTTGCCGAACTCAATGCCATGAAATATGCATCACATGGGAAGCTGATAGAGTGTTTCCTATGCACATGCAATCTGAGTTTCAGGAGCAACGTAAGCCATGTATCTCAGAGGCATATTTTAACATGAGCTTATCTTATTCAAAATTTGGAGCCTGTCTAAGTCATCTCAGATGTCTCATTTTCAGCTGTATGTCTCACAGGAACTAAGTTATGCAGTATCATTTTGCTATTACAAAATATTTAAAATTATACCTGTTGCTTGCATGTGTGGCTTTTACTTTCCCTATTAATCTGTCTATCTCCAACCATGAATTTTCTCACTCTTACTTCACCTGTTCTCTCCTCCATCCCACTGGGAAGAATGCGCAAGCAGCTTCATGGGGCTTAGTTGCCAGCTGGTGTTAAACCAAGGCAATCTTAAAAATTACCTGCATGACTCTGTTTTGATCACTTCATTCATATTATTTAACCTTTTAACACACTTACAAAGGCCATCTGTATCAAAAGAAGACTTTTGATGATAGAAAATGAGCCTGTTTGATTACCAACAATCACATACTCAGATTTTTCTGAAATTTCAGTTCCTCCAAAGTTGGCGTTCCATGAGTATAGAATCGTCACATCTATGTTTCTTGGAATTTTTCTTCATGTTTGTTTTTCATTTTCTTATTTTACTCCCTGAAGTCACTTATCTCTGTCATTAACATGGGACAAATGTGAAATTATTGAATCTTAAGAGATCTGTGAATTAGAACAAGTTGTTTGTCCCATCTCACTACATAAACACAGCAAATGAATGTTTTAAGGCACAGGTTAGTTGAAAGCAAAATATTAATTCTGTATGAAAGCGTCTTATCAGCTTTTGTGAAGCTCGAAAAAATACAGAACTTTCTGCACAAGACTATAAACCAAAATATATTCTGGTAAGGAGAAATATTACAGTATAATAGCTGTCATTTCTATTGTGGGAAAATTGAGTGACTGATTAATAATTTATTATATCGGAAACCAGAATTTAAAATTTGTTTACCTAGTCGTCCTCTGGGGTCTTAAAACTACATATTTGCATTCTTCTGTTTGCTTCTACCTTGTTTAGTGAGACATTTTGGGAACCAGTGACAACAGTCCTTTTCTCAATCCCTTTCTTGGTTTCGCTGTCTGCCAACACCTCATATTCTCAATTGTGTTAGGCTCTTGTGACCCTCCTCAGGACGACTTTGTAAGCAAACAAATTACACAGAGCTCTGTGCCTTTATCAGGTATGCACTGTGACAGTTTTGATGATAAAGCCTCAAAAGGGAAAATAGTCTGCAGGTCTTTGTGCTATTGTAAAATGACAAAAACAATATAAGTAAGTTAAAGAGTCTAAAACATTACCCACAGCATTGTGTAAGAAAACTTCACAAGCCCTACTAGTATCATATTTGATGATAGTTCTATATAGATAAGTTATAACACTTCTATAAGTTATAACACTATCTATAGATAAGTGATAACCTTTGCATTTGAGGATTAAAAAAATAGTTTCAAAACTCAAATACAATAAGTGTTAACTTGGTCAAAAGACTGTAATTTCACATTTGAACATATAGGCCTCCCTCTACATTTTCTCCCCATCTATATTAAAAAAACAGAATTTACTTTTACTTGTATCTAATTTAAGAAGAGCAATAGAGAGTTTTGATTAATATAACACAACAAAGAATAGTACAAATAAAATGAATAACTCAAGAGTGCTTAAACTACTATATATTCACAGTATTTTTGCTCAGTCACAGCACAAATAGAAAATAGATTCAAGGAATTCAATCTCAGCTTTAACAGAAAACATGCAATTCTGAATCGAGTTTCCCAAGTTCATAGTAATTCCCTAAATATTCAGGCTTACAAAACTTTTGAGGGCTCCTTGGTGTTTGAAGAAAGACATGACCTTTTACATCAAACAAAAGATTAAAACCCAAAGCCTTCAGATCTCAGGATTAGTAATCAGTGCAGTGTGAGCGAGAACACTCTGGCAGGAGGAATGATCAATCTCCAATCCGTGTGGGAATAGGTTCCTTCCAGCTGGGGCTGCCCATTATCTCAGGTAGCAGCAGGGAACACACAACTGCTGTAGCAGCCGAGTGCTTTGGCCAACAAGCAACAAACTACTGCTGGAAAATATGTTCAGTGTTCAGTGTGCATGACCACTAAGACTTCACCTGAGCAAGAGCACATATATACCATTGCTCAAACTACATGTGCCCACCGCAGTTTAAACCTAACTCAGCTTAGACTTCTGCTCTGGACATTTTTCAGAAATGGTGATTGTATAATACTACTGAAAAAGACAGCAGTTTAAAAAAATGTGAGATTTCTTTCCAGTTAAAAGAAATTTCAGTGCAATACGTGTGAAAATATTGAATATGTCATTTGCAATCTGATCTGTTTCAGTTTGTCCAGCCAAACAGGAAATAAGATGTGGCTAGACTCACTCCCTTATCTGCATCCTGGGAAATGGGTAGCTTCAGATATTGTGTATCTCCAGTTGTGTTATGTGACGCAAATGGAAATATGCAAAGAGCACCTGAAGAATGTTGAATTTCTAAAATTATCAAAATTCATTACTGGAGAAATTTAGAATACACATAGACTTGAGAATCCAAATATTATTAAATGGTACACACATCAAATTCAGACATAGGAAATTATGTATCAAAAAGTGCAAGGTGTGCCACATCGACTGTGCTCTGTTTGGGAGACTAATTTTGCCTGAGGCTATTCTCCAGTGCTGAGGCCAGCTGCCACTGAACAGCCTGGCTACATAATATTAAAGTTTCTCATCCTTTGAAACAGGCTCACACACTAACTTTCAGTTGGGAATGACTCCTAGAAATGATCCCTCTAACTTGCAGACTGCACCCACAAATAACCTGAGGGACAGGTCAGAGGCACACAAGCTACTGTTGTAGCAGTTTGGTGATACAGGATACTCCTGGTCACTTTATAATTTACAACTATAGATATAGTATACAAATCCTCTTTTTTCAGCATCTGAAGTGTAAATAGCACCAAAAAGTATGATAATACAAGATTAATTCAAATAAAATCTTTACAAATCAGGTGAGTTATTTTGGTTATTTTGCGTAAGTGTGCACAAAGCTTGGTATAACTCTTAGGGTGAATGAAAAGAGCTCACCAATAAAACTCACCACACTGGACTATTAAGTACTACTTAAGAGTACTATTTCAAAGTGAAAAGAATTAGGTATCAAGTTTCTATGGGAACCTTTAAAATTCTGGTAAATGTATCAGAAGGAAATGCTCTACTTTCAAATATACATGTCAATTAATGTTATTTTACCTGGATTGTTTGTATATGAACTTTTGCTTGAATTTCCAGATCACATTCACCACACCATTGAAGTCAAATATTCTGTCCTAACCAGAGATTGTTGTCAAACTTTCAGAGTTTAAAATAACACAGAAAACAATTGCAGACAAATGTGACATAACCCTCTTCTAAGAGTCTTATGGTTGGTATTTAGCCAGACATGTAAGATGCAACTGTAGAAATAATTTCTTTGCAGTATCAGGAAAAAAAAAAAAAAAATTAAACCAAATGGACAACCAAACCAAATCAAACAAGGAAACAACTGGAAAAAACCCAAACCACTAAACTTCCATGGAAAAGGGAATTTAAAAAATATTTTCTGCTTAATTTTGACATAAAAACTTCAAAAGGAGGTACTGTTTCAAAGGCAAGAACAAAACAAAAAGAAAGAAAATTTGCCAAATGTTTCAGGTATCTGTACTTGTACATATCTGTATTAGTAGGAAAATAATATTTTGAACAATAATTCTTGTTCAGCATTTACTTTGTTAACATTATTTAATATTGATATTCTTAGAAGCTATCACTTTGCTTTAATTTTCCTAAACTTACAGTTCCACAGCTGTTTAATTTAAACCAGAGATGCTTCCCATTTCCTGTCCACTTTATGCCAGTACTGGGACATATGCAGCCAGATTGTTCAAAATCAGTTAAGTTCTCCTAATTTTCCTTCATCTGGGTGAGATCCCAGATCTGCTTTATCGTGTTTCCAAATATCCATTACAGCTAACATGAGTGGTCTGGAACACAGCTGGAAACAAGGAAAGAGAAGGAAGATAAGACCGAAGTGGAAATAGGTGTAATCTTCTTATGGCAGTACCTTACTCAGTTGCTTCGTGGCACTTGCCTTAGTTCAAGTAAATTTCAAGTTTATCAGCATGTATTTTATGCTATTAAATCCTTCATCAGAGAAAACTGTTCAGTTTCTCATCAGAAATTTTCTCCCTAAGAAGGAGTAACTATAAAATCATAGCATCAGCTGTTGCCTTACTCTTAGAATAGCCTCATGTATAATGTAATTTGAACTTATTTAAATCAATGCAATAACTTATTTCTAAAAAAATAGTAGTTATATGAGCACCTTCAATAGCAAATATTTATGATCAAACTGAGAGTATTCACCATGCACAAATCTTAAATTAATATTCATTACACTCTTCTCAGAGGTGTTTCTTCTGTTCTGGAAACAACAGTTACACAAAATGTATTGGGAGACAATGTCAAGTGAAAATCAGGTAGACAATATTCCCTGGTTTTCCCTTGTCTACCAAAGCAGTCTTTTCATCATAGAAATTGATCAGGTAATTTAGTATTAGAGTGCAACTAGAACTTCAGAGAGACACCTGAGCGTCTCCACAAGGAATAAATATATTATAATACATATCAGGATTCCGCAACATTGCAACATATTGAGCAATATAGGAAAAAAAAAAGTATATTAAAATCCTCCTTTCTTCATAGAACCTTAGTTTACTGGAATGTTTCCTTTCATTTGTTCCTTTACTTGCAAGTCTGCAAGTTCAATTGGCTCACTCCAAGTTTCCTTTTATAATACGAGTCAGATATTTCAGACGTGTGGGAATGCATGCAAGGGAGAATGAATTTACTTTCTCATTTATTAAAACACCAGTAAGGCCCCATTAAAACCTTAGTGTCTCACTGGAAAGCTAAGATGTTCCCACACCATTCAGCTGGAATTCAAAGGTGAACCTGAAAGACAGATATGTAAGAGGTAGAGTCTTGTGATGAACAAAAACTGGTCCCAGCAAAACAAATCATAATTTTCTGAAAAATTAACTCCTATGAGCTCCTCCCTTTCCCCAGATTTATTTAAAGGAATATGTTTACTGATAAATTTCAGACTTATGCTTGCAGATTTTTTTCCAGTGATTGCAGCTCTTCAAGTAGCCCAGATCTTGGCTCTGAAGAGACATTCTGGATTCCTTGCAGGGTTAATAGAGATCACCCAGCTCCCGGGATAACAGGCACTGGATAGTAGAGGCAATGGATATGTTGAGGAGAATTGGGAAGATAATAGAACCATGTATCTTTTTTGGAAAATAAATGCATTATTGAACAATACTGGGAACTGCTGTAAAGAGACTTGGGGGATTTATACGAACAACAAATCAGAAAGAAAAAGATAGAGGGAAGAAGACCTCAAGAACTGGTAAGGGAAATTTGGCCTAGGTCCAAATGTGTGTTAAGCACCAAGCAGAAGCAATTAATATAACAGAGTCAGACTAGGAGACAGCTGACTACTGGGGGAAAGGCTGACAGAGAAAAATCATTAAGTGGAAACAGGATTTTCTGCGTACAGGGGGTAGAAGGATCAGCCTAAGAGGAAAATAGTCTTTGTAAAATGAGAACAATGGAATAGAGAGGAAGAAAGTAACATGGGAAGGAGATAGGCAGGCAGAAACCCCAGGTATATTAAATATGAGAGTTGAGCTTCTAGAAAATGCTATCAGCAAGTTTCATAACATCTGGCAAAGCAGATAACATTCACTCATGGATGCTATTTTCTTCCATACAAGGTGCCATGAGCTAGAGCTGGCAGTCGCCCCATGGTCCAGGCTGCTTGCTTCAAAATGCCTTGTTAACATATACTGTATTAAAAACATTGCTTATTTCATATTGTGTGCACAATTCTCTCTAATGATATTTTTGCACACATCCTCCAGAAGACTAACACTTCCTTTTGTTCCCAAGAGGGGCATGTCTCATTAAATGGGCAGCTTTTACATAGTTTATTCTCTTTTTCAGTTTCATTCCTAAGAATTATTTATCATGCACTGTTTGATTCCACTTTGAAGAAAGACCTACTGAATTGTTGATTTCCCTGGGGCTTTTCACTGCCCCTTCATCATAGTATTTGAAGACTTTGCCAATTGACATATATCTTTACAACACTTTCTGAGTGAGGAAGCACTCTAATCTCAATTTGAAGATAGAACTCTAAGAGTTTCTAATAATTCTGTGTACCCATTTTGATAGATATTCTTTCAGTTTGAACAGATTCTTATACTGCAACTTTGAGCATTCAGCCTTTGGCAATTAAAGTCTTTAGAATCTCAGACTGGTCACCCCAAAATGAGCGACACCCTCTAAAATGTTTAGGCAGGTTTCCTAGCATGGCTGTAGACACTGGAGGGATGTAAGTTTGTTAATTTTTGTGACTTTCTGTTTTGTGGGCTATGAAATTGTCTGTTGCCTTCATAAATACTTCCTTGGCTGCACAGGAACACAGGCTAAAACAAATTTATTGGCTCATAACCTTCACCATGAATTTTTGTTCATAAATCTATTCAACACATTATTTCTAACTCCTGGGTTTTTTAAAAGGCATCCAACGTAGGTAAGGATTGCCATTTAAGAAATTTTAGAATAAGATTAATATTAGGAATCCTGTACAGATATTTCAAAACCTAGACAATGACACAAACAAATGCATATGTTCCAACCTAGTTAATTTTGTAATTCTTTTCCATACAGAGTCAGTCAACTGGAACTTCTTAGCCTTTCTCTTCGATGAGAGAAAAAGGAAGAAATGAACACTAAAAAGAAGAGGGGCAATGTATTATTAGACAAAGAAATAATTTCTCTCATCTGATTAGCAGGAAGATGAAGCTTCACACATACAGCTTCCCTTTATGACTGGACAGGTCTTTAAGGCATATTTATTCAATGCAAGTGTGGATATAGATGTATAACTACACAAAACTATTATGCTAGAAAGAAATCTATACCAAGAAAAAGTAGCTACAATTAGAAAAATACCCTGTTGCTAGTAGGAATTTTTTCCTACTTATGTATTTTTCCTCTGCATATGAATTATGCATATTTTCTGTATTTAATATGACCACTTAATAAGGAAAATGCTGATGTTAAAATCTTTTTGAAAATATATGCTGAAGTATCCCTAGTAAAATGCACTGCTTCCATTAAACCCTGATACTGTCATCTTCAACAAATCAGACTTTCATAACAGCATAATTTCAAGCCCTTTTTTAAACAAGATTAAAGGAAGTTCGTATTTTTTCATTTGAACAGCTCATGGCAACAAGCAAATACATGCAGCCTACAGACTAATCATATAATATAAGCCTACAAAAACCTGTGAGTCTTCCTTGCCTACTTTTACCTGATCTAGATGGCACTGACAATTTGTACCTAGGAGGGTCTAAATTTTCATCTGTAGCTTAAGTCTCTGCATATCTTCTAAATCTGATAGTGCTGGGAAAGACTAAATTATTAAGAGATTCTGTCAGTATCTCTGAATCCTTTCAGAATTTTCTGCCTCACTTTTTGGCAAATTTTATTTCCATCCATTAGAATGCACTTTAATCCAGCTGCCTGTTCCCTACCCCTTTCATGATTTCTCAGCAAGATAATTCAGCTGCAAAGAGAAATTGATTTGTACTAGTACTTTGCCTGTAAACTGGCTGTAAGAGCAGAAACTACAAAAATTACAAGCTGTCACAACATAAGAAATGTGACTTGCCGGGACAAAATTATTACAAAGATAGACAGAGCAAAGTCAGTAACCATTTACATCTCAAAAAGTTAAGGTGGCTGGATAACCTGCTTTCTTTTCATACTTTCTTGTCTTACATTTTCATTTTTATGCTGGAAGTTTAAAAGGTTTTGAGAGAGTGACTTGCCTATAGGCAAAAGAAGTCAAAGAGTATAGAAAATAATTTGGCTAAATCCTGCATATGAGTTTCTTCTTATGGAAACATTTTACCCCATCAGACAACAAAAATCAAATACAAAGCCAGTCATCTGTTATGGTTCATCTCTCTTACATCCTCCTGCCACCCTTCACTATTACCTTAGAATAGTTTGGCTTGGAAGAGACCTTAAAGATCGTATGGTTCCAACATCCATTCTGCACACAGAGACATCTTTAACTAGATGAGCTTGTTCAAAGCCACGTCCAATCTGACCTTGAGCCCTTCCAGGGATGGGACATCCACATTTTCTCTGGACAACCTGTTCCAGTGCCTTACTAATCTCACAGTAAAGAATTTCTTCCTAATATCCAATTTAAACCTACTCTGTCAGTTTAAAGCCATTACTGACCCCTGTCCTATCATTACAGATCTTAAATAAAATTTGTCCCCATCTTTCTTATAAGCCTCCTGTAAGTATAAATATAAGCCACTATAAGGTCTCCCTGGAGCCTTTTCTTCTCCAGGCTGAACAACACCAACTCTCAAACTTTCCTCGTAGGAGAGGAGCTCCATTCCACTGATCATTTTCATGGCACTCCTGCGGACCAACCCTAACCCCATCTCTTTCCTGTGCTGATACCCACAGAGCTGGATGCAGTAATCCACTCGTGGTTTCGGGGGAGAAGAGTAGATGAACAGAGTCTCCTCCCTAGACCTTCTGGCCACACTTCTTTTCAATGCATCCCTGCACCCCAGAACAGAATTGGGTTTCTGGGATGCAAGTGCACATTGCTGGCTGATGTCTAAAATTTCATCTACCAATAACCCCAAATCCTTGTCTGCAAGGGCTACCCTCATTCAGTTCTTCACTCAGCCTCCATAGATACAAGGAATTACTGGATCCAAGTGCAGGACTGCATTTGGCCATCGTGAATTTTATGAGGTTTGCATGGGCTCATTCTCAGAATTGTCATGGTCCCTCTGGATGGCAAGGTCCCTCTAGCATATCAACTGTGCCACTCAGGATGGTGTCACCTGCTGAGGACACACATAACCCCCCTATGTCACAGATCCAGATATTAAACAGGACTGGTCCCAATACAGACCCCTGAGGTACCGCTCCCGTTGTGCATTAAGCCATTGACTAAAACTCTTTGGATATGACCAGCCACCCAATTTCTTATACAGAAAATAGACCATCAAACTCATATCTATCCAATATGGCGACAAGGATGTTTTGTGAAACACTGTTAACCTCACAGAAGTCAAGATTGATGACATCAGTTGCTCTTCCATTATCCACCAATGCAGTCACTCCATCACACATATTTAGGAAGAAAGAACATAAGAGTTCAGTTGGAAATCCTAGAATTGTTCCTGCCACCTGGTTTCCCTTCTCACAAATGTAATGACTTTTTCCTCCAAAACAGGTAAAAAATTATCCATGGTAGTAAAACATGAAGAAAATCATCAGAAAAATCTACTAAATCTACACCAGACAGTAAAGAATGATACTAGGACAACAAACTAGCCATAATATCAAGATTAAAATCAAGCATTAACCAAAAAAACACGTGGCAAGTACATTTCCAAGAGAAATTCAAAACAGTCCTACTTGAATTCAGCTAAAGTACAATTATTAATTTCACTGTTTTGAAGATTAAGAAAAGCTACAGACTTTGGTTTCCCTGTTTTTTCAGTAACAGATCAGTAGAAATCTATTAGACTGAACCCTTTTCACAATAACATTCTATTTTTACCTTTATTTGCAACAACTGTTAGGCAACTCATATTTCAGTACCGCCATGGGATCAGTACAACACTGATAGCAAGAGGTTGGGTAGGCCAACCTTCCACTCAGAACATAATCATCAACATCACAAGCTAAATATGACTTCGCCAGTCTTCAAAACTTTCAAGGATAACGTGTCAACAATCTTTTCCTTTTCTGCACTGACCTCACAGCATTTTTACCAATGTCCAGCCTGAGCAGCATCAAGTAATTTTTTGGGCTTTTATTCCTTCTTCTGTTGTCTGGCACTACCACAGAGAGTCCAGCACCACTATCGTTGTACCTCCCCTTTCAGATAATTGCAGTCTGCTAGCAGGTGGCTCCTCACTCTCCTCTTTGTCAATCTCAGCAAGCCCAGTCCCCCCCTGCCAGCCTCTCCTCTTAGCTTGTGTGTTTTGTGCCCTCACCCATCTTAAAGTTGCATATTGGAACCTCACATTACCTCTATTGACTTTCAATTAATCAACTGTTGAAAATATACACAACATCATGAAGTTAATTCTATTTATACTTTGAGATGCATTACATTAGCATGACATGAGCACGCTAATACATATATGCTTCAATAAACTAATGAACGTTTCAGAACACAGAAATCAGAATAGTTTATTCAAAGATTAAAGAGAATGAGAATTACCTTACCTTCAAGTCTTTACCCTTTAGCTGGGATATTCCTTTAACTTAAGATATACAGTTAACAGTTATTTAGTTATATTAGTTATTAGTTATTATTTAGTTAACAGTTATACAGTTAATGTTATTTATCCATTCACCTAAACATTCCTTAATTATAAACTTAATATTTTCCAATGACAGAAGTGCCCTACTTAATACATGCAACTCCATATCCCTTTGTTTAAAGAAAGTTTAATATTCAAGTTTTCAATTCATACATTGTGTTACCTCCACAACTGACTGTATCCTTTAACATGATTCTTCAAACTCACGACCTCAGCATATCATGGAATTATTGAGAAACATATATTTAATACTCCATTTTCATGTGTTAACATGTAAATATGATTTCAAAAAACGTCTTGTTCCATCTATAGAATTAGCAGGTGTCTGCGGTTTTATGTTGAATAGAAAGAAATCTTTATTGCCTCTTTGTAATCAATCTGATAAATTAAAATAATAGGTATGTCCATTAGGGGAAGAAGGGCTCCATCTTTCTTTATAGACAGTATCAAAGAATCAAAACTACTATTTTATTTTTTCCAAGTATGTCCCAAAGTATTTGAACACA